>JAODUO010001053.1:70000-172713 GCA_025642075.2 Ridgeia piscesae | reverse complement strand
CAACCTTAAAATCCCGTTTTAAAGACTTTCCACCCAGCGACACAAAACTCCCAAATTTATGGCGGATCATGAAACGTGAACTTGTGAGTAGACTTACATGAACTTGTGAGTAGACTTACATGAACTTGTGAGTAGACTTACATGAACTTGTGAGTAGACTTACCCCCGGTATGTGAACTTGTGAGTACAGTAGATTTACATGAACTTCCTTTTGTACTGACCGTTGTGGTGTCATACTTCATACTTAGATATGACAGTTTTTAATTTGGGACTAATGGACAGTGCTGTAACCTATATCCGATATTCTAAAATAAATATATAATATATTATATATATATATATATATAATATATATATTATCGATCTGCCGTCACATACACCTTGCAAGCAATAATGCAAGACAAGTTTGATTGAAATTGTGCACAACTGAATGACTTTAATATGTCACATTATTTAAAAAATTACATAAGATATATCACAAACATGCCGGTTCAAAGGCTTTGAAATCAACACCTACATGCATTATACATATGTACAACCAACACCAACAATATAATACACTTACACGATTGACACCAAATTGGTGGGGTCAACACGCGCAAAGCAATACAACAATTACCGCACTAAAACCTAGGTACCATAGGGAAAAAAATGAGGCTAGTGACCAACGTAAGAACGCAAAAACTATAAGTGAAAAGGTAAGAAAATCAAACAAAAACAGTACTACGAAGTAAAAATAATTCCCCGCAAAAATGATAATTCTCAAGTAGAATCAAATAAATATTTAGTAATGTAATGATTAGTAAAGACTCAGGGCATCGGGCCGTACGGTTTACTGGATTATGGACTAGGTGATTACTAAAACCCTGACTATATTATAATATATATATAAAAATTTCATATATCATATGTATATATATATATATCACTCACATATATATATATATATATATATATATATGTATGTAATAATACTGTTTTCTGATATAAATGTTTATTACACTATGTTTTCAGACCACTGACAATTTTATTTGTTTAGGTAACCAAATACAGGTGCCCTTTGCTTTGTTCAGTGTTGAGTATTGTTTTCAGATAACAGTGTTTCGTATGGGAGAGGGCAGTCAGGACATTGACCTTGCCATTCTCACAGCACTCCTCAAAGGTAAGATGTCAGTATCTGTATGGGAGAGGGCAGTCAGGACATTGACCTTGCCATTCTCACAGCACTCCTCAAAGGTAAGATGTCAGCTATCTGTATGGGAGAGGGCAGTCAGGACATTGACCTTGCCATTCTCACAGCACTCCTCAAAGGTAAGATGTCAGCTGTCTACACATACCTCATGCAATCTATAAAGTGTTTCGTATGGGAGAGGGCAGTCAGGACATTGACCTTGCCATTCTCACAGCACTCCTCAAAGGTAAGATGTCAGCTGTCTACACATACCTCATGCAATCTATAAAGTGTTTCGTATGGGAGAGGGCAGTCAGGACATTGACCTTGCCATTCTCACAGCACTCCTCAAAGGTAAGATGTCAGCTGTCTACACATACCTCATGCAGTCTATAAAGTGTCTCATTTAAGCATGTAGGTTTAAGAGGATGAATGCATTACATTCAGCATACCCTATTCATTATAAAAAGAAAAGGTAGTTTATTACAGAGACACATTGATGATGAATTTGTCAGGTGTTTTGTATATCAGCATGAATGTTGCTATCGGGTTGTAAATTGTAATATATTGTAAATGGAGTTCAAGAAACCTTTCTGAATCCACTGTGTTCTCCTGTGAAGGTTTCAGTGTCTTCTTGACACTTTTGTCAGCGTTCGACTGCTGGTTACTTGGCCGTCATGTGACTCTGTTGTTGGTTGTCACATGACAGCAGTTTCTGATGGCCAAGTAACAGCAGTCCAACACTGATGAAGGCGACGAGAAGACACCAAAAAGGTATCTTGAACTTTATTTATCAGACCACAGACAATTTTATTTGTTTTGGTAACCAAATATCTTGTATAGTTGCATTTCCAATGGCACTAAGTCGAGACACAGCAGTGATTTGTTACCTCCCAGTGCATTGTGTGTGTTAGACGTACTCCCTCAGCCTTCTGTAGAGAGTACCGGTAGTTGCATTTCCAATGGCACTAAGTCCAGACCCAGCAGTGATTTGTTACCTCCCAGTGCATTGTGTGTGTTAGACGTACTCCCTCAGCCTTCTGTAGAGGGTGCATGTCACAAAGTCATGGTGTTTGACTTCACTCAAGAATTTTTTTTTTTTCAGGGCAAAACATGAGCACCCCAGACCAGCTCAGTCTCACCCTGGCCTGGAACAGGGTGGACATTGCAAAAAAACACATCTTTGTGTACGGTCAAGAGTGGCCAGTGAGTATAAGCCTCAGTGCTAGGCTGGAGTCTGAGGCAGCAACAACAACATCAGTTAGTTGGGATGCTCAATTGTACATGACATATTTTACACACATGCACGCACGCACGCACGTACGCACGCACGCACACACACACACACGCATATATATATATATATATACACATATAATTATATAATGTTTTGGTGTCTTTTTTAAAGTATGTATGATTTGTCTTTGTGAATTTGTAAAGCTCCTGTGACCAGTTTAGAGACTGTTTGTATTTGTGTGTGTGTGTACATATTTATAAAATGTTCTTTAAATGATAAATTATCAATTTAAAAACTATTATTTTGATCTACTAAATAAATTAATAATATCTCTGAGATGTCCTTCAAAATGATAAATGATCTATTTAAAAATAATTATGTTAAGCTGATGAATAAATTCATTAATATCATATATCAAAAATGTCCTTTAAAATTTCAGATTTTTATTTAAAATTATGTTAAGCTATACAATTTCACAATAAAAGAAGATATTGTGTTCAGCACTACGTGTCTGCTATTTGGACAGATAGTGCCGCTAAGTTCACAGCACTGTTAATGACGTGCATATGTTGTCAGGAGCGTGCGTTGGAGCAGGCAATGACCGATGCACTGGCCAATGACCGAGTAGACTTCATCCAGCCCCTGTTAGAGAATGGAGTGAGCATGCACAAGTGGCTGACCATCATGCGACTGGAGGAGCTCTACAATGTTGTCAGTTGCACGTTCTTGTATTCTTTTGTCTTCACATGTGCGTGTTCTTGAGTAGCGGCCTGATAGTGCTGAAATCTTCTTTTATTGGGGAATTTTAGTTTAACGTAATAATTTGAAATAGAACATTTTTATTTTAGATACATGATATATATTTATTAATTTAATAGCTTAATATCATTTTTTTAAAATAGGTAATGTATCATTTTAAGGGACTTAGATATATTATTAATTTATTTATTACATCAAAATAATTTTTAATGGATAATGACATTGTGTAATTTTAAAGGACATATTATATTATTATTACAAGCATTTGTAAAGCACTGTATCTCTGGGACCAGCATGTTCGTAGGTGTGTACACACATTACAATAAAATGTACATTATATATATATATATATATACACTGTATATATATATATATATATATATATATATATATATATATGTATATAAAATATTTATTGTATCTCATTTTATTGTATATAGGCACCACAACACATTCCTATTTAACATGAAATGTACATTGCATTTTGAAAATGGCGAATAAAGCTTAATTATAATACCAACCCCATGAATATAATTGCCACATCTAATCGAAATTCTAATAGAATTCTGTGGTAATCTCTAAGTATTAAATGAAGAATAACAGACCAAGAAATGTTTATGACAATGGAGTAGATACCTGTCGTACAATAAGCGAAAACTATAATTTGTAACAGGCCAGACAAGTTGGCCACTTTTAGATATATGCTTAGTTCAAGAAAATACACTCCCTTAAACCTCTGTCAGCATATTAAAATAAAATAAAATAATCCTTTATGTTTTGGCAGTGTTTGATGTAAAAACATGACTTATTTTGATATGATTTAAACAACTAATGTCTACTCACAACTGGTATTCTGCCTCTTGCTTAAATATATCTTTCTGAAGGCATTTGTACCCCTGTTGTGTTTCAGGGCCTCAAAGTGATGCCTACATCAGCCCGAGGAACCCAGGTACTATTTTGGGCTTATGTAACAGAAGCATAGAACTGTAAGGTATTTGGTGAACATTGGAGTAACATGTCTTAGTTGTATATTTTGTTGACAAACTAGTACTGTTTGTTGTTGATCACATGTGCTGTGAATGCTGTCAAAATTGTAATTTAGGTACAACTGTATAGGAGTCTACCTACCCTATACTGCCTTCATAGGTCTGCCTATTCGTGTCCTGTGATAAACCATTGCCAGTACACTATTAGTTTTTGTGTTGTGCATACTGTCTTGTTGACAAACTGCTAACGGACAGCAATGCCATGAAGTTGTCATAAGAAGGGTTTATGATGTCTCTGTTTTCTATACACTTATGACAGTCTCTGGAGGTCTCTATCAATCAAGTGTAAAGACATTGAGAATTTTCTTGAACAATTACACTGTAACCTAAGCTGGTTGTAAAGGTATAATTTCAATGTAAAATTTCCCCTCTTAGGAAACTCTTAAAAGACTCTTTGTGTATCGTTTGTCATGTGTATGTATATTGTTTGTCATATGTATGTGTATCATTTGTCATGTGTATGTGTATCGTTTGTCATATGTATGTGTATTGTTTGTCATGTGTATGTATATCATTTGTTATGTGTATGTGTATCGTTTGTCATGTGTATATGTATCATTTGTCATGTGTATGTGTATTGTTTGTCATGTGTATGTGTATTGTTTGTCATGTGTATGTGTATCATTTGTCATGTGTATGTGTATCGTTTGTCATGTGTATGTGTATCATTTGTCATGTGTATGTGTATTGTTTGTCGTGTGTATGTGTATTGTTTGTCGTGTGTATGTGTATTGTTTGTCATATGTATGTGTATCATTTGTCATTGTCATGTATATCATTTGTCATGTGTATCATTTGTCATGTGTATGTATATTGTTTGTTGTGTGTATGTGTATCATTTGTCTTGTGTATGTGTATCACTTGTCATGTGTATCATTTGTCATGTGTATCGTTTGTCATGTGTATCGTTTGTCATGTGTATCGTTTGTCATGTGTATCGTTTGTCATGTGTATGTTCACAGAACCAAGATGGCGCCAGCACATTGCGATACCTCATCCGGGAAAACAAGAAGGTTAGTCATGTCCTCATTCTGTATGGTAAAGTCTTACTGTGATATCCAACTGTTGCTTTGAATGATGTTTATGAGAACATTTAATATGGAGCCTGTTTGAAATGTGAATCCTGGGCTCTAGTGTTGACATATTTTGTGTAAATATCAATACTTCAGGTGAGACAGTGGTTGCCATGGAAATGGTAGCATTCATCACCAGGTACACAGAAACAGGTGTACACAAACATTGCCATATTTGTGTTGTGACTACAGGTGTAGAATGAGAAATAGTAAGACAACTTCTGTAGCACAGTAGCACATGTCTCCAGGATCCTGATTTCAGAGATACAATAAATTGAATTTGTTCAGCATGATATCCTGAACAAGGTCATAGAAAAAAACTAAAATCTGAGCGAAGGTTTGTCGAGGATTTGGGATGGAAATTAAAAAAATTCGTAAACGCTTTACTATTTATATGATTTTTAATGTTGAATATACTTTGATTTATACACACTGGTATTAGTTAATTAATAAAGCAGTATTAGTTAATTAATAAAGTGTCTGTGTAAATTGTCAGGGTGGCCTGTACACCACTGACCTTCAAGGTCGTATCGCAGGTCTCTCTGGGTCGGTCGACATTTATTTTAGATATGTGTTGTAAATATAAATTTTATGAATGTTAGATTTTTGAATATGTAAGTTATGGCTGATCTGAATAAATTTTTCTTCTGATATAAAGGAATTGATAATGTGATAATATAAAGATGCAGGAGACTAGTAAAATATATGATGTCAGTGTAACCTTTGAACTCTGTCTATTTATAGCACATACCCTCTGGCTATCACTACACACTGTTTGACATTGGCCTCGTGATGGAGAAGTTAATGGGCGGGGCGTATCGGGCCGAATACTGTCGCAAGAAGTTCCGTATTAAGTACAACGCAGTCATGCAGAAGGTAGGTTCACCACAGACAGAGGGGTGCAAGAAAGCATGGGACATTTTGGCAATACAAGGCCGTGAAAGTTAACTTTTCAGTTGTCACTGGACAGTAATAAAGCAGTGAAATGCTGCTTCATTTATGCTGAAGTTTTGAATATGATAGGTATTATAATTAATTTTTTTAAACAATGTGGTATGCACTGTTATCAAGAAAGTCACCCTGTCAATTGTATTCTGTTCCAATCTGTGATCTAACTTAAATGGTATTTGTGAGTGGGATAGACGCTTTCGCTTAAAGTGCCTATGACGGTTGTTTACAGATCAAATTGAACACGTTGAACGTTTGTGGGCCCAGCATTATATTTTTGAATGCTCAGTTTTCTACTTATTGAATACATCACCACATATTTAATGTATTTGTTTTAGCATCAAATATATCATATTTAAAATTTAGAAGAAAAAAAACATTGCCTCACTTTATTCTCCAATTTGGGGTATTGCAAAATGCAGTGATGCTTCATATATTGCCACTGTGTGAGTCATTGGGTGGTTTGTATGCATGGTTTTGTTTGTCTTGTCACTGGGAATAGTGTCTTTCTTGTTTTAGTCGTGTTCAAGTTTACATCTCGGTTTGTTTCGTTTTATATTTTTTACTACGTTTGACTTTGGTTTGTCGTAACAATTTTTTCCTTGTCATTCCAGTATAGCTCACAGGCAAGTAGACATTTCTATCACTGCACCACAATGGTTACTGGTTATTCTATGTACTACCAAAACTACCCATCTTTTGGAGGACAACGTGGCAGTTGGTGTAGTCAAATCCTTGGTCATTAGGTGCCATATGCCAGTATAGTACATATAAACACGGACCAGTTTCTTGAAGTATTGAAGCTGGATGTTTGACAAATATTACGTAGCTTTGAGCATCGTTCACAAGCTCTCAATGATTGCTAAAAATTATGTAAACCGTGCATTTGGGGATATTTTTCGTAATTTTGAGCAATCAAAAAAACGTTCAGCAGCAAACATTTTCCAAACATCTGGTATGAAATCTTAACTCAAAGACATTTCAGATCAGTTAAAAGTATTGTTACTTCCCCTGTATGGTGTACTCCTATAATTGCGGTGCCCTGTGAACAATGTATCCAGGAAGAGTTTATTAATAGCGTAAGCACTACTAAAGCACTACTAGATGGTTAGTGCTAGCATGTATTGTCTTGAACCACCAGTTTTGAAAATCTCTTCAAATATGAAATGTCTTATTTTTCATAAATATTCTTGCTAGTTTGACCAACTATGCTAACTTGCTATGCTGTCATAATGTTTGTTTAATATAGTCTGTTTCCCTGTAGTGTCTCATTGTTATGTCTATTGCACAAACAGAAACTGAAACTCAGAAACTGAAAATAACTAACGGTCCCACATATTGTTTGATGCCCTGATCTGTACGTTGCCCCTGCTCTAGGCTGTGTTTGTTGTCATTTTGGTGACACTAAATGCTTGTTCTTGTATGACTTTGATAAAAAAAAGCTCACCTTGTAGACATGCTCTGATGCATGGAAAACTGTATTTGTAATGCACGCTATGAAGTCACAATGCCAAGTACACACTTTGTTCATTAAATCTCACCTTTTCATGGGACTTGCTACACAGACGGGCAAATTTATACTACATAGGTATTTTTCTGTATTTTTATGTAGTCAGATATTATATACAATGTTAAATTTTTTGTAACCATCAAAAACAAATTTTTAGCTTATGTCTTTTTATTATTTCCTTTAATCCTATTACAAATCCAGTGAGACTTATGCTATTGTACGCCATCCCTATCCTGACACACACCAGATGGCACCAGAGCATAACTAGGTGGAGCCACTGCACTCACTGGATGGCGCCACTGCACACACCAGGTGGCACCACTGCTGCTTGATGATTTTTAATACAATGTAATAATAATGTTTGCACCTTTGTCTTGTGGCAAATCACAGTCAGCGCCTCAATGCCAATACACGTGGTTGATGGAATGGCTGCATATTAATGCTCTGTTTTGTTATGAGTGTTGGTCTTCGGAAACCCCTGACATTCCCTGAATTCAGACATTATTAAAGCATGTGTGGCCAGTACTATAATTCACACCTGAAAGTTGTCTATCTAGACGTTCCTTTGTTGGGTTTTAATCAGACATTTGCATGCTGAAATTTGGGTCTTTGACAGTTGTTGACAGCTTGATGATTGGGGGTAGGCATTCATTTATAATCTCTAGCATATGGAAATACACAACACACTTATTGGCCGTGTGCTACAGAGTGTCCAGTGTCTGAATCCTGTGAATGTGTTAGGAGGTTCAGTGCACACAGTTGGTGTTGTACATTGTATGATGCCACGCAATGCGTATGTGACAGTCACACTGAGGTGACAGTAGGCATTAAAGCATGAATAGTTTTCACATCTGTGGGTGAACTCATGCAAACAAAAGTATATTTCAGGTCACATTAAAATACAATTGGTGTTCTGTCACACCACAGACAAATTATTGGTGGCTGTGGTAATGACTTGAAGTGTTCTGTCTGTCATGCAGGGTAACACCACAGACAACTTATTGGTGGCTGTGGTAATTACTTGAAGTGTTCTGTCTGTCATGCAGGGTAACACCACAGACAACTTATTGGTGGCTGTCTGTCTGTCACAGGGTAACACCACAGTAATGACTTGAAGTGTTCTGTCTGTCACAGGGTAACACCACAGTAATGACTTGAAGTGTTCTGTCTGTCACAGGGTAACACCACAGTAATGACTTGAAGTGTTCTGTCTGTCACAGGGTAACACCACAGTAATGACTTGAAGTGTTCTGTCTGTCACAGGGTAACACCACAGTTATGACATGAAGCATTCTATCTGTCACAGGGTAACACCACAGTAATGACGGGAAGCATTCTGTCTGTCACAGGGTAACGCCACAGTAATGACGGAAGCATTCTGTCTGTCACAGGGTAACACCACAGTTATGACATGAAGCATTCTATCTGTCACAGGGTAACACCACAGTAGTGACATGAAGCATTATGTCTGTCACAGGGTAACACCACAGTAATGACTTGAAGTGTTCTGTCTGTCACAGGGTAACACCACAGTAATGACATGAAGCATTCTGTCTGTCACAGGGTAACACCACAGTAATGACATGAAGCATTCTGTCTGTCACAGGGTAACACCGTAGGCAATCTGCTATTTGAGTTGCCAGTGCCGGTGCTCAAGGAGGTTTACTCGTCCAACGAGATCTTCCAGTATCCCTTCCACCACCTGCTGCTGTGGGCCGTCCTCATCCGCAGGCAGAAGATGGCCAAGTGTATGTGGCAACATGGCGAGGAGGCACTCGCTAAGGTCAGAGGTCACTCGCATCAGTCTCCATTGCGGAGTCTGTTCCATGTTCCCTTTCTGCTCTAAATACTCCAGTTCATAACTGCACTGACAGCATCACAGCTCCTGACTTTCTGTTGTTGAAGGACACTGTTGAATTTGTCTTGTTGTAGGCCCTGAGGCTGGTTTCATAAAATGATGTACCTTTATGTGCAACTAGGCAGTGTACTAGTCGCATCAACAGTAACTAGTCTACGTAGCTTGCGTCCGGTTTCATGAGACCAGTTTAGAATTCACGTAACTAAATTGACGTAGAATTGACCTAATTATGTCGTTGTGGGGAATCCCTGTATTTGTTAGATCTCTGAACACCATTTTTCTCCTAAGTTGTCACCGTTGTTATGCGTATGCCAAACACCAAGCTATGGTGAATGTAAAAGATATCCAGTGTAAGCATTAGAAATCATTATGTTGACAGTAGGTGTGCTGGAAGCGTCACTGAATATGCCATAAATATTTCAACTGGTGTAAACTTACGCCTACTAATTTCAAGGCGTAACTAAGAGCAACTACGGAGGATATTCCTGAAATGCAACTAGCGTAACTTTATGATATTTTAGGCTTTCAATGCATTATCGCCTGCTACAATGTTATCAGTAAGCTCCATGAACTGGCCCCTGATTGCCTGTTGTAGGCCCTGATTCTCAGTTGTATGCCCTAATTACATGTTGTAGGCCTTAATTGCCTGTTGTAGGCCTTGATTACCTGCTGTAGGCCCAGATTACCTGTTGTAGGCCCTGATTGCTTGTTGAAGGTCCTGATTGCCTGTTGTATGCCCTGATTCCCTGATATAGGCTCTGATTGCCTGATGCAGGCCCTGATTGCCTGTTGCAGGCCCTGATTGCCTGTTGTATGCCCTGATTGCCTGTTGTAGGCCCTGATTGCCTGTTGTAGGCCCTGAATGCCTGTTGTAGGCAATCAGATTCCCTGTGTAGGCCCTGATTGCCTGTTGTATGCCCTGATTCCCTGATATAGGCTCTGATTGCCTGATGCAGGCCCTGATTGCCTGTTGCAGGCCCTGATTGCCTGGTGTAGTCCCTGAATGCCTGTTGTATGCCCTGATTGCCTGTTGTAGGCCCTGATTGCCTGTTGTAGGCCCTGATTGCCTGTTGTATGCCCTGATTGCCTGTTGTAGGCCCTGATTGCCTGTTGTATGCCCTGATTGCCTGTTGTAGGCCCTGATTGCCTGTTGTAGGCCCTGATTGCCTGTTGTATGCCCTGATTGCCTGATGCAAGCCCTGATTGCCTGTTGTAGGCCCTGATTGCCTGTTGTAGGCCCTGATTGCCTGTTGTATGCCCTGATTGCCTGATGCAAGCCCTGATTGCCTGTTGTATGCCCTGATTGCCTGTTGTATGCCCTGATTGCCTGTTGTATGCCCTGATTGCATGTTGTATGCCCTGATTGCCTGATGCAGGCCCTGATTGCCTGTTGTAGGCCCTGATTGCCTGATGCAGGCCCTGATTGCCTGTTGTAGGCCCTGATTGCCTGTTGTAGGCCCTGATTGCGTGTCGGCTCTACAAGAGCATGGCCCGTGAGGCAGCAGACGATGCCCTGGAAGTTGACATCTCTGAGGAACTGCAGGGCTTTGCCAGGTGAGTGCCACGACACATCACTCTCAGGGCCTGTGTCTATAGTAACAATAATAGTAACACTTCTATAGTGCCTCTGTCCTTGAAAGTGCAAGCTCAGTGGTGCAACAAGCAAAATAGGAAAAGGTAAAAGTCGTGATTGGAGCATGGATGTCTACGTGCCTGCTGACAGGTTCTACTGTTGTACTGGAAACTGTCTTTGAGCAGACGAGTCTGAGAGACCTGGTCTGACCCAGGCTGACTGAGACTGGGCGGAGTGAGTGTAGATGACTGAGTTTGTGTGTCTGTGTTATGATACTGTTGTGTCTGGAATGTGTCTGCGTTATGATACTGTTGTGTCTGGAATGTGTCTGTGTTATGATACTGTCGTGTCTGGAATGTGTCTGTGTTATGATACTGTCGTGTCTGGAATGTGTCTGTGTTATGATACTGTCGTGTCTGGAATGTGTCTGTGTTATGATACTGTCGTGTCTGGAATGTGTCTGTGTTATGATACTGTCGTGTCTGGAATGTGTCTGTGTTATGATACTGTCGTGTCTGGAATGTGTCTGTGTTATGATACTGTTGTGTCTGGAATGTGTCTGTGTTATGATACTGTCGTGTCTGGAATGTGTCTGTGTTATGATACTGTCGTGTCTGGAATGTGTCTGTGTTATGATACTGTCGTGTCTGGAATGTGTCTGTGTTATGATACTGTAGTGTCTGGAATGTGTCTGTGTTATGATACTGTTGTGTCTGGAATGTGTCTGTGTTATGATACTGTTGTGTCTGGAATGTGTCTGTGTTATGATACTGTTGTGTCTGGAATGTGTCTGCGTTATGATACTGTTGTGTCTGGAATGTGTCTGTGTTATGATACTGTTGTGTCTGGAATGTGTCTGCGTTATGATACTGTTGTGTCTGGAATGTGTCTGCGTTATGATACTGTTGTTTCTGGAATGTGTCTGCATTATGTACTGTTGTGTCTGGAATGTGTTTGTTGTGAGTCTGTTATTACAGTGCTCAGTCTACAGGGTGTTTGTGAGTCCACCATAAAGTGCTGTGTTCACAAGGTGTTTGTGAGCCTGCTATTACAGTGCTGTGTCTACAGGGTGTTTGTGAGTCTGCTATTACAGTGCTGTGTCTACAGGGTGTTTGTGAGCCTGCTATTCCAGTGCTGTGTCTACAGGGTGTTTGTGAGTCCACCATAAAGTGCTGTGTTCACAAGGTGTTTGTGAGCCTGCTATTATAGTGCTGTGTCTAAAGGGTGTTTGTGAGCCTGCTATTACAGTGCTGTGTCTACAGGGTGTTTGTGAGCCTGCTATTACAGTGCTGTGTCTACAGGATGTTTGTGAGCCTGCTATTACAGTGCTGTGTCTACCGGGAGTTTGTGAGCCTGCTATTACAGTGCTGTGTCTACAGGGTGTTTGTGAGCCTGCTATTACAGTGCTGTGTCTACAGGGTGTTTGTGAGCCTGCTATTACAGTGCTGTGTCTACAGGGTGTTTGTGAGCCTGCTATTACAGTGTTGTGTCTACAGGGTGTTTGTGAGCCTGCTATTACAGTGCTGTGTCTACAGGGAGTTTGTGAGCCTGCTATTACAGTGCTGTGTCTACAGGGTGTTTGTGAGCCTGCTATTACAGTGCTGTGTCTACAGGGAGTTTGTGAGCCTGCTATTACAGTGCTGTGTCTACAGGGTGTTTGTGAGCCTGCTATTACAGTGTTGTGTCTACAGGGTGTTTGTGAGCCTGCTATTACAGTGCTGTGTCTACAGGGAGTTTGTGAGCCTGCTATTACAGTTCTGTGTCTACAGGGTGTTTGTGAGCCTGCTATTACAGTGCTGTGTCTACAGGGTGTTTGTGAGTCTGCTATTACAGTGCTGTGTCTACAGGGTGTTTGTGAGTCTGCTATTACAGTGCTGTGTCTACAGGGTGTTTGTGAGCCTGCTATTACAGTGCTGTGTCTACAGGGTGTTTGTGAGCCTGCTATTACAGTGCTGTGTCTACAGGGTGTTTGTGAGCCTGCTATTACAGTGCTGTGTCTACAGGGTGTTTGTGAGCCTGCTATTACAGTGCTGTGTCTACAGGGTGTTTGTGAGCCTGCTATTACAGTGCTGTGTCTACAGGATGTTTGTGAGCCTGCTATTACAGTGCTGTGTCTACAGGGTGTTTGTGAGCCTGCTATTACAGTGCTGTGTCTACAGGGTGTTTGTGAGCCTGCTATTACAGTGCTGTGTCTACAGGGTGTTTGTGAGCCTGCTATTACAGTGCTGTGTCTACAGGGTGTTTGTGAGCCTGCTATTACAGTGCTGTGTCTACAGGGTGTTTGTGAGCCTGCTATTACAGTGCTGTGTCTACAGGGTGTTTGTGAGCCTGCTATTACAGTGCTGTGTCTACAGGGTGTTTGTGAGCCTGCTATTACAGTGCTGTGTCTACAGGGTGTTTGTGAGCCTGCTATTACAGTGCTGTGTCTACAGGGTGTTTGTGAGCCTGCTATTACAGTGCTGTGTCTACAGGGTGTTTGTGAGCCTGCTATTACAGTGCTGTGTCTACAGGGTGTTTGTGAGCCTGCTATTACAGTGCTGTGTCTACAGGGTGTTTGTGAGCCTGCTATTACAGTGCTGTGTCTACAGGGAGTTTGTGAGCCTGCTATTACAGTGCTGTGTCTACAGGGTGTTTGTGAGCCTGCTATTACAGTGCTGTGTCTACAGGGTGTTTGTGAGCCTGCTATTACAGTGCTGTGTCTACAGGGTGTTTGTGAGCCTACTATTACAGTGCTGTGTCTACAGGGTGTTTGTGAGCCTCCTATTACAGTGCTGTGTCTACAGGGTGTTTGTGAGCCTGCTAATACAGTGCTGTGTCTACAGGGTGTTTGTGAGCCTGCTAATACAGTGCTGTGTCTACAGGGTGTTTGTGAGCCTGCTAATACAGTGCTGTGTCTACAGGGTGTTTGTGAGCCTGCTATTACAGTGCTGTGTCTACAGGGTGTTTGTGAGCCTGCTATTACAGTGTTGTGTCTACAGGGTGTTTGTGGGCCTGCTATTACAGTGCTGTGTCTACAGGGAGTTTGTGAGCCTGCTATTACAGTGTTGTGTCTACAGGGTGTTTGTGAGCCTGCTATTACAGTGTTGTGTCTACAGGGTGTTTGTGAGCCTGCTATTACAGTGCTGTGTCTACAGGGTGTTTGTGAGCCTGCTATTACAGTGCTGTGTCTACAGGGTGTTTGTGAGCCTGCTATTACAGTGTTGTGTCTACAGGGTGTTTGTGAGCCTGCTATTACAGTGCTGTGTCTACAGGGAGTTTGTGAGCCTGCTATTACAGTGCTGTGTCTACAGGGTGTTTGTGAGCCTGCTATTACAGTGCTGTGTCTACAGGGTGTTTGTGAGTGTGCTATTACAGTGCTGTGTCTACAGGGTGTTTGTGAGTGTACTATTACAGTGCTGTGTGTACAGGGTGTTTGTGAGCCTACTAATACAGTGCTGTGTCTACAGGGTGTTTGTGAGCCTACTAATACAGTGCTGTGTCTACAGGGTGTTTGTGAGTCTACTATTACAGTGATGTGTCTACAGGGTGTTTGTGAGTCTACTATTACAGTGCTGTGTCTACAGGGTGTTTGTGAGCGTACTAATACAGTGCTGTGTCTACAGGGTGTTTGTGAGCCTGCTATTACAGTGCTGTGTCTACAGGGTGTTTGTGAGCCTGCTATTACAGTGCTGTGTCTACAGGGTGTTTGTGAGCCTGCTATTACAGTGCTGTGTCTACAGGGTGTTTGTGAGCCTGCTATTACAGTGCTGTGTCTACAGGGTGTTTGTGAGCCTGCTATTACAGTGCTGTGTCTACAGGGTGTTTGTGAGCCTGCTATTACAGTGCTGTGTCTACAGGGTGTTTGTGAGCCTGCTATTACAGTGCTGTGTCTACAGGGTGTTTGTGAGCCTGCTATTACAGTGCTGTGTCTACAGGGTGTTTGTGAGCCTGCTATTACAGTGCTGTGTCTACAGGGAGTTTGTGAGCCTGCTATTACAGTGCTGTGTCTACAGGGTGTTTGTGAGCCTGCTATTACAGTGCTGTGTCTACAGGGAGTTTGTGAGCCTGCTATTACAGTGCTGTGTCTACAGGGTGTTTGTGAGCCTGCTATTACAGTGTTGTGTCTACAGGGTGTTTGTGAGCCTGCTATTACAGTGCTGTGTCTACAGGGTGTTTGTGAGCCTGCTATTACAGTGCTGTGTCTACAGGGTGTTTGTGAGCCTGCTATTACAGTGCTGTGTCTACAGGGTGTTTGTGAGCGTGCTATTACAGTGCTGTGTCTACAGGGTGTTTGTGAGCTGCTATTACAGTGATGTGTCTACAGGGTGTTTGTGAGTCTACTATTACAGTGCTGTGTCTACAGGGTGTTTGTGAGCCTACTAATACAGTGTTGTGTCTACAGGGTGTTTGTGAGCCTACTATTACAGTGCTGTGTCTACAGGGTGTTTGTGAGCCTGCTATTACAGTGCTGTGTCTACAGGGTGTTTGTGAGCCTGCTATTACAGTGCTGTGTCTACAGGGTGTTTGTGAGCCTGCTATTACAGTGCTGTGTCTACAGGGTGTTTGTGAGCCTGCTATTACAGTGCTGTGTCTACAGGGTGTTTGTGAGCCTACTATTACAGTGATGTGTCTACAGGGTGTTTGTGAGTCTACTATTACAGTGCTGTGTCTACAGGGAGTTTTCGAGTCTGGCGCTGGACCTGTTGGAGCACTGTCACAAGACAGATGACGACCTCACCCAGCAGCTGCTCACCTACGAGCTGCGCTCCTGGAGTGAACAGACGTGTCTCGCACTCGCCAACTGCGCCAACCACCGGGACTTCATCGCCTACACTAGCTGCCAGATACTGCTCACCGAGATGTGGATGGGGGGACTGCGCACCCGCAAGTACGCCAGTCTCAAGGTATGTAGGAGATGTGGATGGGGGACTGCGCACCCGCAAGTACGCCAGTCTCAAGGTATGTAGGAGATGTGGATGGGGGACTGCGCACCCGCAAGTACGCCAGTCTCAAGGTATGTAGGAGATGTGGATGGGGGACTGCGCACCCGCAAGTACGCCAGTCTCAAGGTATGTAGGAGATGTGGATGGGGGACTGCGCACCCGCAAGTACGCCAGTCTCAAGGTATGTAGGAGATGTGGATGGGGGACTGCGCACCCGCAAGTACGCCAGTCTCAAGGTATGTAGGAGATGTGGATGGGGGACTGCGCACCCGCAAGTACGCCAGTCTCAAGGTATGTAGGAGATGTGGATGGGGGGACTGCGCACCCGCAAGTACGCCAGTCTCAAGGTATGTAGGAGATGTGGATGGGGGACTGCGCACCCGCAAGTACGCCAGTCTCAAGGTATGTAGGAGATGTGGATGGGGGACTGCGCACCCGCAAGTACGCCAGTCTCAAGGTATGTAGGAGATGTGGATGGGGGACTGCGCACCCGCAAGTATGCCAGTCTCAAGGTATGTAGGAGATGTGGATGGGGGACTGCGCACCCGCAAGTACGCCAGTCTCAAGGTATGTAGGAGATGTGGATGGGGGACTGCGCACCCGCAAGTACGCCAGTCTCAAGGTATGTAGGAGATGTGGATGGGGGACTGCGCACCCGCAAGTACGCCAGTCTCAAGGTATGTAGGAGATGTGGATGGGGGGACTGCGCACCCGCAAGTACGCCAGTCTCAAGGTATGTAGGAGATGTGGATGGGGGACTGCGCACCCGCAAGTACGCCAGTCTCAAGGTATGTAGGAGATGTGGATGGGGGACTGCGCACCCGCAAGTACGCCAGTCTCAAGGTATGTAGGAGATGTGGATGGGGGACTGCGCACCCGCAAGTACGCCAGTCTCAAGGTATGTAGGAGATGTGGATGGGGGACTGCGCACCCGCAAGTACGCCAGTCTCAAGGTATGTAGGAGATGTGGATGGGGGACTGCGCACCCGCAAGTACGCCAGTCTCAAGGTATGTAGGAGATGTGGATGGGGGACTGCGCACCCGCAAGTACGCCAGTCTCAAGGTATGTAGGAGATGTGGATGGGGGACTGCGCACCCGCAAGTACGCCAGTCTCAAGGTATGTAGGAGATGTGGATGGGGGGACTGCGCACCCGCAAGTACGCCAGTCTCAAGGTATGTAGGAGATGTGGATGGGGGACTGCGCACCCGCAAGTACGCCAGTCTCAAGGTATGTAGGAGATGTGGATGGGGGACTGCGCACCCGCAAGTACGCCAGTCTCAAGGTATGTAGGAGATGTGGATGGGGGACTGCGCACCCGCAAGTACGCCAGTCTCAAGGTATGTAGGAGATGTGGATGGGGGACTGCGCACCCGCAAGTACGCCAGTCTCAAGGTATGTAGGAGATGTGGATGGGGGACTGCGCACCCGCAAGTACGCCAGTCTCAAGGTATGTAGGAGATGTGGATGGGGGACTGCGCACCCGCAAGTACGCCAGTCTCAAGGTATGTAGGAGAGTGTGGATGGGGGACTGCGCACCCGCAAGTACGCCAGTCTCAAGGTATGTAGGAGATGTGGATGGGGGACTGCGCACCCGCAAGTAGCCAGTCTCAAGGTATGTAGGAGATGTGGATGGGGGACTGCGCACCCGCAAGTACGCCAGTCTCAAGGTATGTAGGAGATGTGGATGGGGGACTGCGCACCCGCAAGTATGCCAGTCTCAAGGTATGTAGGAGATGTGGATGGGGGACTGCGCACCCGCAAGTACGCCAGTCTCAAGGTATGTAGGAGATGTGGATGGGGGACTGCGCACCCGCAAGTATGCCAGTCTCAAGGTATGTAGGAGATGTGGATGGGGGACTGCGCACCCGCAAGTACGCCAGTCTCAAGGTATGTAGGAGATGTGGATGGGGTCTGCGCACCCGCAAGTATGCCAGTCTCAAGGTATGTAGGAGATGTGGATGGGGGACTGCGCACCCGCAAGTACGCCAGTCTCAAGGTATGTAGGAGATGTGGATGGGGGACTGCGCACCCGCAAGTACGCCAGTCTCAAGGTATGTAGGAGATGTGGATGGGGGACTGCGCACCCGCAAGTATGCCAGTCTCAAGGTATGTAGGAGATGTGGATGGGGGGACTGCGCACCCGCAAGTACGCCAGTCTCAAGGTATGTAGGAGATGTGGATGGGGGACTGCGCACCCGCAAGTACGCCAGTCTCAAGGTATGTAGGAGATGTGGATGGGGGACTGCGCACCCGCAAGTACGCCAGTCTCAAGGTATGTAGGAGATGTGGATGGGGGACTGCGCACCCGCAAGTACGCCAGTCTCAAGGTATGTAGGAGATGTGGATGGGGGACTGCGCACCCGCAAGTACGCCAGTCTCAAGGTATGTAGGAGATGTGGATGGGGGACTGCGCACCCGCAAGTACGCCAGTCTCAAGGTATGTAGGAGATGTGGATGGGGGACTGCGCACCCGCAAGTACGCCAGTCTCAAGGTATGTAGGAGATGTGGATGGGGGACTGCGCACCCGCAAGTACGCCAGTCTCAAGGTATGTAGGAGATGTGGATGGGGGACTGCGCACCCGCAAGTATGCCAGTCTCAAGGTATGTAGGAGATGTGGATGGGGGACTGCGCACCCGCAAGTACGCCAGTCTCAAGGTATGTAGGAGATGTGGATGGGGGACTGCGCACCCGCAAGTATGCCAGTCTCAAGGTATGTAGGAGATGTGGATGGGGGACTGCGCACCCGCAAGTACGCCAGTCTCAAGGTATGTAGGAGATGTGGATGGGGGACTGCGCACCCGCAAGTATGCCAGTCTCAAGGTATGTAGGAGATGTGGATGGGGGACTGCGCACCCGCAAGTACGCCAGTCTCAAGGTATGTAGGAGATGTGGATGGGGGACTGCGCACCCGCAAGTACGCCAGTCTCAAGGTATGTAGGAGATGTGGATGGGGGACTGCGCACCCGCAAGTACGCCAGTCTCAAGGTATGTAGGAGATGTGGATGGGGGACTGCGCACCCGCAAGTACGCCAGTCTCAAGGTATGTAGGAGATGTGGATGGGGGACTGCGCACCCGCAAGTACGCCAGTCTCAAGGTATGTAGGAGATGTGGATGGGGGACTGCGCACCCGCAAGTACGCCAGTCTCAAGGTATGTAGGAGATGTGGATGGGGGACTGCGCACCCGCAAGTACGCCAGTCTCAAGGTATGTAGGAGATGTGGATGGGGGACTGCGCACCCGCAAGTACGCCAGTCTCAAGGTATGTAGGAGATGTGGATGGGGGACTGCGCACCCGCAAGTACGCCAGTCTCAAGGTATGTAGGAGATGTGGATGGGGGACTGCGCACCCGCAAGTACGCCAGTCTCAAGGTATGTAGGAGATGTGGATGGGGGACTGCGCACCCGCAAGTATGCCAGTCTCAAGGTATGTAGGAGATGTGGATGGGGGACTGCGCACCCGCAAGTATGCCAGTCTCAAGGTATGTAGGAGATGTGGATGGGGGACTGCGCACCCGCAAGTATGCCAGTCTCAAGGTATGTAGGAGATGTGGATGGGGGACTGCGCACCCGCAAGTACGCCAGTCTCAAGGTATGTAGGAGATGTGGATGGGGGACTGCGCACCCGCAAGTATGCCAGTCTCAAGGTATGTAGGAGATGTGGATGGGGGACTGCGCACCCGC
The DNA here is from genome assembly GCA_025642075.2 of Ridgeia piscesae. NCBI lineage: Eukaryota > Metazoa > Annelida > Polychaeta > Sabellida > Siboglinidae > Ridgeia > Ridgeia piscesae. The sequence goes on along the minus strand of JAODUO010001053.1, from coordinate 152,930 downwards.
AAGTATGCCAGTCTCAAGGTATGTAGGAGATGTGGATGGGGGGACTGCGCACCCGCAAGTACGCCAGTCTCAAGGTATGTAGGAGATGTGGATGGGGGACTTCGCACCCGCAAGTAGCCAGTCTCAAGGTATGTAGGAGATGTGGATGGGGGACTGCGCACCCGCAAGTATGCCAGTCTCAAGGTATGTAGGAGATGTGGATGGGGGACTGCGCACCCGCAAGTATGCCAGTCTCAAGGTATGTAGGAGATGTGGATGGGGGACTGCGCACCCGCAAGTACGCCAGTCTCAAGGTATGTAGGAGATGTGGATGGGGGACTGCGCACCCGCAAGTACGCCAGTCTCAAGGTATGTAGGAGATGTGGATGGGGGACTGCGCACCCGCAAGTACGCCAGTCTCAAGGTATGTAGGAGATGTGGATGGGGGACTGCGCACCCGCAAGTATGCCAGTCTCAAGGTATGTAGGAGATGTGGATGGGGGACTGCGCACCCGCAAGTACGCCAGTCTCAAGGTATGTAGGAGATGTGGATGGGGGACTGCGCACCCGCAAGTACGCCAGTCTCAAGGTATGTAGGAGATGTGGATGGGGGACTGCGCACCCGCAAGTACGCCAGTCTCAAGGTATGTAGGAGATGTGGATGGGGGGACTGCGCACCCGCAAGTACGCCAGTCTCAAGGTATGTAGGAGATGTGGATGGGGGACTGCGCACCCGCAAGTATGCCAGTCTCAAGGTATGTAGGAGATGTGGATGGGGGACTGCGCACCCGCAAGTACGCCAGTCTCAAGGTATGTAGGAGATGTGGATGGGGGACTGCGCACCCGCAAGTACGCCAGTCTCAAGGTATGTAGGAGATGTGGATGGGGGGACTGCGCACCCGCAAGTATGCCAGTCTCAAGGTATGTAGGATATGTGGATGAGGGGACTACACACCTATGAATATATTTGTCTTAAAAGTAATATATTAAAAAATATTAAAATATATTAATACAAAAAGCTTGTATCCGTCTGTGCTGTAAGAGTGTCCTTGTCCGTCTGTGCTGTAAGCATGACCGTTTTCGTCTATGCTGTAAGCGTGTCTATGTCCGTCTGTGCTGTAAGTATGTCGTTTGTGCTGTAAGCGTGTCATCTGTGCTGTAAGCGTGTTCATCTGTGCTGTAAGCGTGTTATCTGTGCTGTAAGCATGTCATCTGTGCTGTAAGCGTGTTCATATGTGCTGTAAGCATGTTATCTGTGCTGTAAGCATGTTATCTGTGCTGTAAGCGTGTTATCTGTGGTGTAAGCGTGTCATCTGTGCTGTAAGCATGTTATCTGTGCTGTAAGCGTGTTATCTGTGCTGTAAGCGTGTCATCTGTGCTGTAAACGTGTCATCTGTGCTGTAAGCGTGTCATCTGTGCAGTAAGTATGTCATCTGTGCTGTAAGCGTGTTATCTGAGCTGTAAGCATGTTATCTGTGCTGTAAGCGTGTCATCTGTGCGGTAAGTATGTCATCTGTGCTGTAAGTATGTCATCTGTGCTGTAAGCGTGTTATCTGAGCTGTAAGCATGTTATCTGTGCTGTAAGCGTGTCATCTGTGCGGTAAGTATGTCATCTGTGCTGTAAGTATGTCATCTGTGCTGTAAGCGTGTTATCCTCCTCCAGGTCATCCTCGGCATCCTCCTGCTCTTCCCATGCCTGTGGATGGAGTTCCGGAGCAAGGAGGAGCTCCAGCTCATGCCTCAGACCATGGAGGAGCACATCCAGGAGGTCGGCAGTGACAGCGACACCGCCAGCGTCACCTCCGACAACTCACACCGCACCCACCAGGTGGCGTACTGTAGCGAGGTCATAGAACAGGCGCCTTCGGTCACTGTGTTAAAAACAAAATTTATCATAAAATGGGTGAGATGTTTTAAAATAGATTTATTATAACACAGAGACTGCCCAAAAATGTTCAAGTTTTAGTAAACTATTTTGTGTTAGTGAATTTTACTGAACTGAGTTGGTTTGGTTTGTTTACGTGCCAGCCTGCCACATTTGTAACTAAAAATCAAAGCAATCAAATCATGGTCATTTATGGATGGGACTATTTGCATAGCAGCTCTGTGAATTATATATCATTCTGGGACAGGAATTTGTTATTTATAGATCAGCCCTTCTCGCCCCTGTGTGTAGTTGTCACATCTGTCGTGTGTATTGTCACCATGCTGTAGTTGTCACATCTGTCGTGTGTGTTGTCACCATGCTGTAGTTGTCACATCTGTCGTGTGTGTTGTCACCATGCTGTAGTTGTCACATCTGTCGTGTGTGTTGTCACCATGCTGTAGTTGTCACATCTGTCGTGTGTGTTGTCACCATGCTGTAGTTGTCACATCTGTCGTGTGTGTTGTCACCATGCTGTAGTTGTCACATCTGTCGTGTGTGTTGTCACCATGCTGTAGTTGTCACATCTGTCGTGTGTGTTGTCACCATGCTGTAGTTGTCACATCTGTCGTGTGTGTTGTCACCATGCTGTAGTTGTCACATCTGTCGTGTGTGTTGTCACCAGGCCCTGGCATTCAATCACCTGGTTAAGTCACAGCTGCTCACAGACGAACAGGTCAGTTTGAGCGTGGACAAGAAGGGAGCTGGTCTCACTTACAGCCGCAAGCTGTACGAGTTCTACACCGCACCCATTACAAAGTTCTGGCTTCACACGGTGGGTAGAACATGCACCCTTGACATAGACTTATTTAGTTTGACCTGTTCAATGTATAACACAATCAACACACATCTATGTACATCTGATAACGGGAAGAAACACTCGGTGTATAATCCTGTGCTCACAGTTTGACATTTCTGAGCTAAGGGAGTTCCAGTCTGTAATTGTGGAGTGGGAGTGAAGTGGTAGTGACCATTTGATCTGGTGTGGCGGGTTGAGATAGTTTGGTAGGTTGACTGCTGTTTACTTGTGTAGTACTTTATGGAAGACTTGTCACTTTCCTCCAGCTCTGTGGAGATGGCAATTTTAGTGTTGTTAACATCTTAGTCACACGACTGTCTTTTGAGTAATCACATGAGTGAGAACAAGTAAATGGTCAGGGAGACTTCCACTAAGAAGCCGAATATGTCGCTAACATGGAAGCCGTGGGTGGTTACAGTGATTTCGGTGACCTTGTGGCGAATCGGCCCCACCTTTTTAAAAATTAAAAATGTGTATTTGTAGGAATGTTTGTATTCTTGCATGTATTAGTTTTATATGTAGAACGTTCTTGTGAGGTTTGGCCTCAGAGAAACCAGCAGGCGACACTGGACAGGGGCTCAGTGTCCTATATATTTATATGGTTTTATGAGTTACATGTTATTCCTACCAATTTAATTAATAAATGTCATTCAATTGGCCATTTCTATTCTCAACTACATTGGACTTGTCTTGGTTAACACACACACACACACACACACACACACACACACACACACACACACACACACACACACACACACACACACACACACACACACACACACACACACACACACACACACACACACACACACACACACACACACACACACACACACACACACACACACACACACACACACACACACACACACACACACACACACACACACACACACACACACACACACACACACACACACACACACACACACACACACACACACACACACACACACACACACACACACACACACACACACACACACACACACACACACACACACACACACACACACACACACACACACACACACACACACACACACACACACACACACACACACACACACACACACACACACACACACACACACACACACACACACACACACACACACACACACACACACACACACACACACACACACACACACACACACACACACACACACACACACACACACACACACACACACACACACACACACACACACACACACAAATGTATAGTATATATATATATAAACATATATATATATATATAAACACACACACATATATATATTATAATATATATATATATATATATATATATATATATAACTGTACAATTATGCTTGCTTGATTTTGGTAGAGGTACAAAATTCAGTACCGTAACTATCTTGCTTAGTAATGAGTTTATGAGTTTATGAGTAAATGCCCATAAAATCTTGTTTTATGTAAATGGAGTAACCATGTAGACTATGAGTACGGACGTTGTCAGTAATATCAACTGGGCTATTGGTATCCCATCTAATCAAGCTGTATCTAACACACTCATGGTATTTGAGGTTATCTGGTCTGTTGTCTAGAATCAGCCTCATGTGGTCATTATTAGCAGGAAGTAGAGTGAAGTGGTCGTTTGAATTTGTTTTCTGTCATTTGTATACTGCTTCTTTCAGATTGCGTACATGGCATTCCTGGTGACAATGACATATGTGGTTCTTGTGCGTATGTCACATGTGCCCAGCGCGGGAGAATGCTACGTCATTGCGTATGTGTTTACCATGGCCATCGAGAAGGTTCGTGAGGTGGGTGTTGACAGTTGACATGTTGTTACATACATTTACGTGGGATTACTCACTGAAGGAGGAAGTCTGATGTGGTGAATGTGGGAAAACGGGAAGTTGTTGAACAATAAGGGGTATTGCACTTAACTTGAAATGACAGTATGACCTTTCGGACGAACCGGCGGACGGACGGACGGACGGACGGACCGGCGGACGGGCGGTCGGGCGGACGGCGGGCAGAAGAGACAGACAGAAGAGAGATAGAGAGACAAGAAAGAAAGAAGAAAGAGAGAGTGAGTGAGAGAGAAGAGAAAGAGAAGAGAGACAGACTGAAGAGACAAAAGAGAGACAGAAGAAACAGAAGAGAGACAGAAGAGTGACAGAAGTGACAGAAGAGAGACAGAAGTGACAGAAGAAACAGAAGAGAGACAAAAGAGTGACAGAAGTGACAGAAGAGAGACAGAAGTGACAGAAGAAACAGAAGAGAGACAAAAGAGTGACAGAAGTGACAGAAGAGACAGAAGTGACAGAAGAGAGACAGAAGAGTGACAGAAGTGACAGAAGAGAGACAGAAGAGAGACAGAAGTGACAGAAGAGAGATATAAGAGAGACAGAAGTGACAGAAGAGACAGAAGAGACAGAAGAGAGACAGAAGAGAGACAGAAGAAACAGAAGATAGACAGAAGAGTGACAGAAGTGACAGAAGAGAGACAGAAGAGTGACAGAAGTGACAGAAGAGAGACAGAAGAGAGACAGAAGTGACAGAAGAGAGACAGAAGAGAGACAGAAGTGACAGAAGCGACAGAAGTGACAGAAGAGACAGAAGTGACAGAAGAGACAGAAGAGAGACAGAAGAGACAAAAGAGAGACAGAAGTGACAGGCAGACACACTGACAGACAAACAGAATATTGAACGGTTTCACTACAACAAAGCCATGTCCACCAATACGTCCTAAATCACACTTCCTATTAAGTCACATTTTTGTCACTGCAGCTGGTTGTGTCTGAGCCGAAGAAGTTTACCCAGAAACTGAGCGTTTACTTCTCCGAGGTGTGGAATATCAGCGACACAATCGCCATCCTCCTCTTTGGCATTGGAGTCACAATGAGGCTGTTTCCTGACACAGTTGGTCAGGGTCGAGTCTTCTACTGCGTTGACATCATCTTCTGGTACATCCGCATCCTTGATCTGTTCAGTGTCAACAAGTACCTCGGTCCATTCGTCATGATGATTGGGAGTATGGTAAGTGTCAACAAGTACTTTGATCCATTCGTCATGGATCCATTTGTCGTAATGTATGTTAAATGTCAACAGCTACCTGCTGAAAGTGTCGGCAAGTACTTTTTATTCCTGGAGATGACTGGCAGTATGGTAAGTGTCACACAGTACTTTCTATGTCATCAAGTACTCAGTAGTGATGACAATTAGTTTAAACAAGTGTCAACAATAAGTAGTTTGTGAAAGTGTCAACAAATACAGCGTTGGTGATGATGATTGGCAACAGAGTAAGTGTCAGTCAGTGTTGATGTAAGTGTCAACAAGTACTTAGTGTCTCAACAAGTATTCATTCCATATGTGATGTTTGTAAATGAGTAATCAATACAGACTGAAATGTCTGAGAAGATTATATGTTTTCATGAAAACAAGTCATGTAACACTTAAGAAGAACTTCGCAAAACTCAGCCACAACGCCTCATTTCTAGCAAGCCTTGAAGTATGGGTTTCTTGGAAGCATTAGCCTGACCTGATGTATGTGGTAGGTGAAAACGCGCATAGGAAGATTGTGATCTGGCTAATGGAGTTATTCCATCTCTGACTGTCACTGGTTGGGATGTTGCAGGTGAAAGACATGCTCTACTTCATTGTCATTCTGCTCGTGGTGCTGATTGCGTTTGGAGTGGTGCGTCAGTCCATCACCTACCCTGATGAAGAGCCACATTGGATGCTGCTTCGCAATGTCTTCCTCAAGCCGTACTTCATGATCTATGGGGAGGTCTACGCAGGCGAGATCGACCGTGAGTTCTCATTTCTTTCCATGGCTTTATCTAGCGACTTCCATCCACCTGTTGAATGGCCACAGTGTGTTTTAGATCGGTGCAAATTTGAGTAGATAAATCCTTAAGTTTGATCGACTCTCGAAGTTGTGCTTAAATAATGTGGGTCCATGCATTTTTACAGTGGAGGGCAGTTTGAGTTGTGGTGTTACAGTGGAGGGCAGTATGGGTTGTGGTGTTACAGTGGAGGGCAGTGTGAGTTGTGGTGTTACAGTGGAGGGCAGTTTGAGTTGTGGTGTTACAGTGGAGGGCAGTGTGAGTTGTGGTGTTACAGTGGAGGGCAGTTTGAGTTGTGGTGTTACAGTGGAGGGCAGTGTGAGTTGTGGTGTTACAGTGGAGTGCAGTTTGAGTTGTGGTGTTACAGTGGAGTGCAGTATGAGTTGTGGTGTTACAGTGGAGGGCAGTTTGAGTTGTGGTGTTACAGTGGAGGGCAGTGTGAGTTGTGGTGTTACAGTGGAGGGCAGTGTGAGTTGTGGTGTTACAGTGGAGGGCAGTGTGAGTTGTGGTGTTACAGTGGAGTGCAGTATGAGTTGTGGTGTTACAGTGGAGGGCAGTGTGAGTTGTGGTGTTACAGTGGAGTGCAGTTTGAGTTGTGGTGTTACAGTGGAGGGCAGTGTGAGTTGTGGTGTTACAGTGGAGGGCAGTTTGAGTTGTGGTGTTACAGTGGAGGGCAGTGTGAGTTGTGGTGTTACAGTGGAGTGCAGTTTGAGTTGTGGTGTTACAGTGGAGGGCAGTGTGAGTTGTGGTGTTACAGTGGAGTGCAGTTTGAGTTGTGGTGTTACAGTGGAGTGCAGTTGAGTTGTGGTGTTACAGTGGAGGGCAGTTTGAGTTGTGGTGTTACAGTGGAGGGCAGTGTGAGTTGTGGTGTTACAGTGGAGTGCAGTTTGAGTTGTGGTGTTACAGTGGAGTGCAGTTGAGTTGTGGTGTTACAGTGGAGTGCAGTTTGAGTTGTGGTGTTACAGTGGAGTGCAGTGTGAGTTGTGGTGTTACAGTGGAGTGCAGTTTGAGTTGTGGTGTTACAGTGGAGTGCAGTTTGAGTTGTGGTGTTACAGTGGAGTGCAGTTTGAGTTGTGGTGTTACAGTGGAGTGCAGTTTGAGTTGTGGTGTTACAGTGGAGTGCAGTTTGAGTTGTGGTGTTACAGTGGAGTGCAGTATGAGTTGTGGTGTTACAGTGGAGTGCAGTTTGAGTTGTGGTGTTACAGTGGAGTGCAGTATGAGTTGTGGTGTTACAGTGGAGTGCAGTTTGAGTTGTGGTGTTACAGTGGAGTGCAGTTTGAGTTGTGGTGTTACAGTGGAGTGCAGTATTGAGTTGTGGTGTTACAGTGGAGTGCAGTATGAGTTGTGGTGTTACAGTGGGGGTGCAGTTTGAGTTGTGGTGTTACAGTGGAGGGCAGTTTGAGTTGTGGTGTTACAGTGGAGGCAGTTGAGTTGTGGTGTTACAGTGGAGGCAGTTTGAGTTGTGGTGTTACAGTGGAGTGCAGTTGAGTTGTGGTGTTACAGTGGAGTGCAGTTTGAGTTGTGGTGTTACAGTGGAGGCAGTTGAGTTGTGGTGTTACAGTGGAGGGCAGTTGAGTTGTGGTGTTACAGTGGAGGGCAGTTGAGTTGTGGTGTTACAGTGGAGTGCAGTTGAGTTGTGGTGTTACGTGGAGTGCAGTATGAGTTGTGGTGTTACGTGGAGTGCAGTTTGAGTTGTGGTGTTACAGTGGAGGGCAGTTGAGTTGTGGTGTTACAGTGGAGGGCAGTTGAGTTGTGGTGTTACAGTGGAGGGCAGTTGAGTTGTGGTGTTACAGTGGAGGGCAGTGTGAGTTGTGGTGTTACAGTGGAGGCAGTTTGAGTTGTGGTGTTACAGTGGAGTGCAGTTTGAGTTGTGGTGTTACAGTGGAGTGCAGTTTGAGTTGTGGTGTTACAGTGGAGTGCAGTATGAGTTGTGGTGTTACAGTGGAGTGCAGTTTGAGTTGTGGTGTTACAGTGGAGTGCAGTTTGAGTTGTGGTGTTACAGTGGAGTGCAGTTTGAGTTGTGGTGTTACAGTGGAGTGCAGTTTGAGTTGTGGTGTTACAGTGGAGTGCAGTTTGAGTTGTGGTGTTACAGTGGAGTGCAGTTTGAGTTGTGGTGTTACAGTGGAGTGCAGTTTGAGTTGTGGTGTTACAGTGGAGTGCAGTTTGAGTTGTGGTGTTACAGTGGAGTGCAGTTTGAGTTGTGGTGTTACAGTGGAGTGCAGTTTGAGTTGTGGTGTTACAGTGGAGTGCAGTTTGAGTTGTGGTGTTACAGTGGAGTGCAGTTTGAGTTGTGGTGTTACAGTGGAGTGCAGTTTGAGTTGTGGTGTTACAGTGGAGTGCAGTTTGAGTTGTGGTGTTACAGTGGAGTGCAGTTTGAGTTGTGGTGTTACGTGGAGTGCAGTTGAGTTGTGGTGTTACAGTGGAGTGCAGTTTGAGTTGTGGTGTTACAGTGGAGTGCAGTATGAGTTGTGGTGTTACAGTGGAGTGCAGTTTGAGTTGTGGTGTTACAGTGGAGTGCAGTTTGAGTTGTGGTGTTACAGTGGAGTGCAGTTTGAGTTGTGGTGTTACAGTGGAGTGCAGTTGAGTTGTGGTGTTACAGTGGAGTGCAGTTTGAGTTGTGGTGTTACAGTGGAGTGCAGTTTGAGTTGTGGTGTTACAGTGGAGTGCAGTTGAGTTGTGGTGTTACAGTGGAGTGCAGTTTGAGTTGTGGTGTTACAGTGGAGTGCAGTATGAGTTGTGGTGTTACAGTGGAGTGCAGTTGAGTTGTGGTGTTACAGTGGAGTGCAGTATGAGTTGTGGTGTTACAGTGGAGTGCAGTTTGAGTTGTGGTGTTACAGTGGAGTGCAGTATGAGTTGTGGTGTTACAGTGGAGTGCAGTTTGAGTTGTGGTGTTACAGTGGAGTGCAGTATGAGTTGTGGTGTTACGGGAGTGGATTTGGAGTTAGGGGAGTTGTGGTTGTTACAGTGGAGTGCAGTATGAGTTGTGGTGTTACAGTGGAGTGCAGTATGAGTTGTGGTGTTACAGTGGAGTGCAGTGTGAGTTGTGGTGTTACAGTGGAGTGCAGTATGAGTTGTGGTGTTACAGTGGAGTGCAGTTGAGTTGTGGTGTTACAGTGGAGTGCAGTATGAGTTGTGGTGTTACAGTGGAGTGCAGTATGAGTTGTGGTGTTACAGTGGAGTGCAGTTTGAGTTGTGGTGTTACAGTGGAGTGCAGTATGAGTTGTGGTGTTACAGTGGAGTGCAGTTGAGTTGTGGTGTTACAGTGGAGTGCAGTATGAGTTGTGGTGTTACAGTGGAGTGCAGTATGAGTTGTGGTGTTACAGTGGAGTGCAGTATGAGTTGTGGTGTTACAGTGGAGTGCAGTATGAGTTGTGGTGTTACAGTGGAGTGCAGTATGAGTTGTGGTGTTACAGTGGAGTGCAGTATGAGTTGTGGTGTTACAGTGGAGGGGCAGTATGAGTTGTGGTGTTACAGTGGAGTGCAGTATGAGTTGTGGTGTTACAGTGGAGTGCAGTGTGAGTTGTGGTGTTACAGTGGAGTGCAGTATGAGTTGTGGTGTTACAGTGGAGTGCAGTATGAGTTGTGGTGTTACAGTGGAGTGCAGTTTGAGTTGTGGTGTTACAGTGGAGTGCAGTATGAGTTGTGGTGTTACAGTGGAGTGCAGTATGAGTTGTGGTGTTACAGTGGAGTGCAGTATGAGTTGTGGTGTTACAGTGGAGTGCAGTTGAGTTGTGGTGTTACAGTGGAGTGCAGTATGAGTTGTGGTGTTACAGTGGAGTGCAGTATGAGTTGTGGTGTTACAGTGGAGTGCAGTATGAGTTGTGGTGTTACAGTGGAGTGCAGTATGAGTTGTGGTGTTACAGTGAGGCAGTTTGAGTTGTGGTGTTACAGTGAGTGCAGTTGAGTTGTGGTGTTACAGTGGAGTGCAGTTGAGTTGTGGTGTTACAGTGGAGTGCAGTATGAGTTGTGGTGTTACAGTGGAGTGCAGTTTGAGTTGTGGTGTTACAGTGGAGTGCAGTTGAGTTGTGGTGTTACAGTGGAGTGCAGTTGAGTTGTGGTGTTACAGTGGAGTGCAGTATGAGTTGTGGTGTTACAGTGGAGTGCAGTTTGAGTTGTGGTGTTACAGTGGAGTGCAGTTTGAGTTGTGGTGTTACAGTGGAGTGCAGTATGAGTTGTGGTGTTACAGTGGAGTGCAGTTTGAGTTGTGGTGTTACAGTGGAGTGCAGTATGAGTTGTGGTGTTACAGTGGAGTGCAGTTTGAGTTGTGGTGTTACAGTGGAGTGCAGTTTGAGTTGTGGTGTTACAGTGGAGTGCAGTTGAGTTGTGGTGTTACAGTGGAGTGCAGTTGAGTTGTGGTGTTACAGTGGAGTGCAGTTTGAGTTGTGGTGTTACAGTGGAGTGCAGTATGAGTTGTGGTGTTACAGTGGAGTGCAGTTTGAGTTGTGGTGTTACAGTGGAGTGCAGTATGAGTTGTGGTGTTACAGTGGAGTGCAGTTTGAGTTGTGGTGTTACAGTGGAGTGCAGTTTGAGTTGTGGTGTTACAGTGGAGTGCAGTTTGAGTTGTGGTGTTACAGTGGAGTGCAGTGTGAGTTGTGGTGTTACAGTGGAGTGCAGTTTGAGTTGTGGTGTTACAGTGGAGTGCAGTTTGAGTTGTGGTGTTACAGTGGAGTGCAGTGTGAGTTGTGGTGTTACAGTGGAGTGCAGTTTGAGTTGTGGTGTTACAGTGGAGTGCAGTATGAGTTGTGGTGTTACAGTGGAGTGCAGTGTGAGTTGTAATGTTACAGTGGAGTGCAGTATGAGTTGTGGTGTTACAGTGGAGTGCAGTGTGAGTTGTGGTGTTACAGTGGAGTGCAGTATGAGTTGTGGTGTTACAGTGGAGTGCAGTTTGAGTTGTGGTGTTACAGTGGAGTGCAGTATGAGTTGTGGTGTTACAGTGGAGTGCAGTTTGAGTTGTGGTGTTACAGTGGAGTGCAGTATGAGTTGTGATGTTACAGTGGAGTGCAGTATGAGTTGTGATGTTACAGTGGAGTGCAGTATGAGTTGTGGTGTTACAGTGGAGTGCAGTATGAGTTGTGGTGTTACAGTGGAGTGCAGTATGAGTTGTGGTGTTACAGTGGAGTGCAGTATGAGTTGTGGTGTTACAGTGGAGTGCAGTATGAGTTGTGGTGTTACAGTGGAGGTGCAGTATGAGTTGTGGTGTTACAGTGGGGGTATGATTGGTTTAGGTGCAGTGTGAGTTGTGGTGTTACAGTGGAGTGCAGTATGAGTTGTGGTGTTACAGTGGAGTGCAGTATGAGTTGTGGTGTTACAGTGGAGTGCAGTATGAGTTGTGGTGTTACAGTGGAGTGCAGTATGAGTTGTGGTGTTACAGTGGAGTGCAGTATGAGTTGTGGTGTTACAGTGGAGTGCAGTATGAGTTGTGGTGTTACAGTGGGGGTGCAGTATGAGTTGTGGTGTTACAGTGGAGTGCAGTATGAGTTGTGGTGTTACAGTGGAGTGCAGTATGAGTTGTGGTGTTACAGTGGAGTGCAGTAGGGAGTTGTGGGTGTTACAGTGGACAGTGCAGTTTGAGTTGTGGTGTTACAGTGGAGTGCAGTATGAGTTGTGGTGTTACAGTGGAGTGCAGTATGAGTTGTGGTGTTACAGTGGAGTGCAGTATGAGTTGTGGTGTTACAGTGGAGTGCAGTATGAGTTGTGGTGTTACAGTGGAGTGCAGTATGAGTTGTGGTGTTACAGTGGAGTGCAGTATGAGTTGTGGTGTTACAGTGGAGGGGCAGTGTGAGTTGTGGTGTTACAGTGGAGTGCAGTGAGTTGGGGTGACAGTGGTGTATGAGTTGTGGTGTTACAGTGGAGTGCAGTATGAGTTGTGGTGTTACAGTGGAGTGCAGTTTGAGTTGTGGTGTTACAGTGGAGTGCAGTATGAGTTGTGGTGTTACAGTGGAGTGCAGTGTGAGTTGTGGTGTTACAGTGGAGTGCAGTATGAGTTGTGGTGTTACAGTGGAGTGCAGTATGAGTTGTGGTGTTACAGTGGAGTGCAGTATGAGTTGTGGTGTTACAGTGGAGTGCAGTATGAGTTGTGGTGTTACAGTGGAGTGTGCAGTATGAGTTGTGGTGTTACAGTGGAGTGCAGTATGAGTTGTGGTGTTACAGTGGAGTGTGCAGTATGAGTTGTGGTGTTACAGTGGAGTGCAGTATGAGTTGTGGTGTTACAGTGGAGTGCAGTGTGAGTTGTGGTGTTACAGTGGAGTGCAGTGTGAGTTGTGGTGTTACAGTGGAGTGCAGTGTGAGTTGAGATGTTACAGTGGAGTGCAGTGTGAGTTGTGATGTTACAGTGGAGTGCAGTGTGAGTTGTGGTGTTACAGTGGAGTGCAGTGTGAGTTGAGATGTTACAGTGGAATGCAGTGTTAGTTGTGGTGTTACAGTGGAGTGCAGTGTGAGTTGTGGTGTTACAGCGGAGTGCAGTGATGACCCTGACAGTGAGTTCAAGTGTGTGCCGGGTCGCTGGGTCACTCCCGCCGTCATGTCCGTCTACCTCATCGTCGCCAACATCCTCCTCATCAGCATCCTAATCGCTGTCTTCAAGTGAGTCATGTATGTCTTACTGATAAAAATAAATTTAACACAACAGATACACACTGACAGTAGATTATTAAAGTGGTCTTGCTGAAAAACAAATGTTGGTAACAGACAAATAGAACAGCCTTGCTGACAGACAGACAAAATGAACATGCTGACAGACAGTCAGAATAGACTTGAGAGAGAGACAGAGAGACACACATACAGACACACAGGCAGGTAGACAGAATGACCTTGATGATAGACAAACAATATGGCCTTGCTGACATACAAACATTATGATCTTGCTGACAGGTAAACAGTATGACATTTGCTGACAGGAAAACATAGGCATTGCTGACAGATAAAATTATGGCTTTACTGACAGACAACATTATGGCCTTGCTGACAGATAAACATTATGGCCTAGCTGACAGATAAACAGTATGGCCTAGCTGACAGATAAACAGTATGGCCTAGCTGACAGATAAACAGTATGGCCTTGCTGACAGATAAACAGTATGGCCTTGCTGACAGATAAACATTATGGCCTTGCTGACAGATAAACAGTATGGCCTTGCTGACAGATAAACAGTATGGCCTTGCTGACAGATAAACAGTATGGCCTTGCTGACAGATAAACAGTATGGCCTTGCTGACAGATAAACAGTATGGCCTTACTGACAGACAAACATTATGACCTTGCTGACAGATAAACCTTGCCAAACCTTGACAAACAATACAAGGTTTTTAAATGTGTGCCCTGTGTTGACAGTGCTAGAAACACACCCACTGTCCAGCTGACACTTCAAGCACACAGACACACAGAGTCGAACTGAATGTTTGATGTAGATTACACACTTTATAACAGTTGCTTGCTTGGTAATTTTGAGCAGTCAGAGAAAATGCGTTTAGCATTGCAAATAATTGTCTGTGATGTTTAAAACAAGCAGTTAAATGACAGGGATCTTTGAAACAATAAATTGATGCCTTTCATTCTTGTAGTAATAGAAACACGTATGCACACATTACAGTTAGATGGTGTACCGTTATGATTACTCAAAGCACTTTACACTTCACTCCCTGGCTGACCTGTGCAGTCAAACACCATCTCTACTTCTCCGTGTGAAGTCTGAATGCAACAAACATCCACCACTGTTTATATCCAGACACATGTTCATTCAGCTGAGTGAACTGGAGCAATGTACAGTGAATGAACTAAGCTCAAAAGAGCAGATGATGATGCTTAGATAACACATGCTGACCCAGTTCCTGATGAGTTGACAAGTCAAGTGTCACTGCTGTCAAACCAATGACCAATGACATGTTCTCTTGCAGCAACACATTCAACCGCGTCAACGCGATATCCCTACAGGTGTGGAAGTTCCAGCGATACAGCCTCGTTCTGGAGTTTGAGTCGAAGCCGATGCTGCCACCTCCATTCATTATCCTCAGTCACCTCTACCTCTTTGTCAAGTTCCTGTGTCGCCGCTGCAACAACGACTTTGACAACGGCCTCAGTGAGTACTGTCACTAGACAGTGTCACTAGACACTGTCACTAGACACTGTCGCTAGACACTGTCGCTAGACACTGACGCTAGACACTCACTAGACACTGTCACTAGACACTGTCACTAGACACTGTCGCTAGACACTGTCGCTAGACACTGACGCTAGACACTGTCGCTAGACACTGTCGCTAGACACTGCCACTAGACACTGTCACTAGACACTGTCTGCCAGGGAGTAAAGTGTAAAGCGCTTTGAACAAACCTGAGGTTTGATTACTGTGCTATATAAGAATTTACCTTTACTTTGTACTTTTATATCCATGAGTTATGTCCAGGATGGTTATGTCTGTGATGGATTATGTCCAGGGGCATTCTCCACCTGTGTAGGATTATGTCTGTGAGGTGTTTTGTCCAGGAAGCTGTGTTCTGAGTAATTATGTCCTGAATGATGATGTCCTGAGTGATGATGTCCTGAGTGATGATGTCCTGAGTGATGATGTCCTGAGTGATGATGTCCTGGGTGATGATGTCCTGGGTGATGATGTCCTGAGTGATGATGTCCTGAGTGATAATGTCCTGAGTGATAATGTCCTGAGTGATGATGTCCTGAGTGATGATGTCCTGAGTGATTATTTCCTGAGTGATGATGTCCTGAGTGATTATGTCCTGAGTGATGATGTCCTGAATGATTATGTCCTGAATGATTATGTCCGGAGTGATGATGCCTGAGTGATAATGTTCTGAGTGATGATGTCCTGAATGATGATGTCCTGAGTGATGATGTCCTGAGTGATGATGCCTGAGTGATAATGTTCTGAGTGATGATCTCCTGAGTGATTATGTCCTGAGTGATTATGTCCTGAGTGATTATGTCCTGAGATGTTGTCCTGAGAGGTGACATTGCCCGTGTCCTGTGTGTTAGAGCTGTTCCTGGATGACGAGGCCGTGGAGAGGCTCCATGACTTTGAGGAGGAATGCATGGACAGTTACTTCCGTGAGAAACAGCAGGAGTTTGAAACGGGTACACAGGAGCGCATCCGAGTGACCTCAGAGAGGTAGGCCCTGTAGAAGTGTATGTGTCAGAGAGGTAGGCCCTGTAGAAGTGTATGTGTCAGAGAGGTAGGCCCTGTAGAAGTGTATGTGTCAGAGAGGTAGGCCCTGTAGAAGTGTATGTGTCAGAGAGGTAGGCCCTGTAGAAGTGTATGTGTCAGAGAGGTAGGCCCTGTAGAAGTGTATGTGTCAGAGAGGTAGGCCCTGTAGAAGTGTATGTGTCAGAGAGGTAGGCCCTGTAGAATTGTATGTGTCAGAGAGGTAGGCCCTGTAGAAGTGTATGTGTCAGAGAGGTAGGCCCTGTAGAAGTGTATGTGTCAGAGAGGTAGGCCCTGTAGAAGTGTATGTGTCAGAGAGGTAGGCCCTGTAGAAGTGTATGTGTCAGAGAGGTAGGCCCTGTAGAAGTGTATGTGTCAGAGAGGTAGGCCCTGTAGAAGTGTATGTGTCAGAGAGGTAGGCCCTGTAGAAGTGTATGTGTCAGAGAGGTAGGCCCTGTAGAAGTGTATGTGTCAGAGAGGTAGGCCCTATAGAAGTGTATGTGTCAGAGAGGTAGGCCCTGTAGAATTGTATGTGTCAGAGAGGTAGGCCCTGTAGAAGTGTATGTGTCAGAGAGGTAGGCCCTGTAGAAGTGTATGTGTCAGAGAGGTAGGCCCTGTAGAAGTGTATGTGTCAGAGAGGTAGGCCCTGTAGAAGTGTATGTGTCAGAGAGGTAGGCCCTGTAGAAGTGTATGTGTCAGAGAGGTAGGCCCTGTAGAAGTGTATGTGTGAGTAGATCACGCACATCTGCAAGTAGGATCAGTTAGTTGCCTATCGGTTGTGAATGTTTAAAATTTGCACATTAAAATATGGTAATGTTTCAACCATTTGCCTCTGAGGTGGAAAACACTTATGCTTATTAAATGCACTTTGGTGAGCTGTGTCTGTTAACCCCATAGGTGACAATTTGGCCGAATTCACCCCAGGTGAATTGGTGTGACTCTGTTTCCACACTTCTTGTTTCAGTCATTAGCAACTGACACATCAACAAATGGTGCTGCTGTAAAGCTGATTTAATCTTCTCAATATGCTGTTTTTATCCACGCGCTGACCCAGTAATAACTGATTAACGGTAATGTGAATCTAGTGTACAAAACATGTGATGAATTGTCTTCATTTTTCCAGTTGTTAAATTTTGGATTACAGTAGCTACCGGTGAAATGTAGAAGCTGTTACTTGTGTGTGATAAAACGTCTATTCAACTGACCCGAGATACCTCATTTATATTTCTAGGCAATTATTGGTGACATGATGATTTCTTCAAAGATACCCATAAAATATCACTATGGAAGTTCATAGTAGGGTTAAAAATGCTTATTCTATATTACGGTTAAACACAGTTATTCTAGTAATAGGGTTAAACATAGTTATTCTAGTAAAAACACCGGTACAGCATTAAATGCCACTAAATTATTAATGAATGTTGTGGCATTTGCTTTGATGTTTTAACCCTTTGCCCACCAGGACGGAGAACATGATGGTCCGCATGGAAGACGTGAGCCTAAAGGAGAACTCCATCAAACTGTCCCTGCAGACCCTCGACCATCGCCTGGCAAAGCTCGAGGAGATTACACTACAGAACGCAGAATCCCTCTACACCCTCAACCGATTCCTAGCGACACTAGTGCCGCCATCTAGTGCACAACTGATGCATCACAGTGTCGATAGCGCCCCCGCTAGAGGGGTTGTGTCGGCGATGCAATCGATGCACCATGGCGGCGTGGCGCTTGCAAAGACGCCACTGACACACCGCGCCCACTCTCTGACGACCGACGCGGCGCCCCGCATCACTAATAGTGACATTGGGTCACAGCGAAAACAGCGCTACCAGTCCCACATTGAGTTCAGCCACGTCCACATGAGGCCGGTGTTGAAGCGGGCGGGCAGCATCGAGGACACGCCCCCGACTGGTCATATGACCTCCACTGGACTCGTGAGAAGTCCATCCACGCAACGACGTGCAGTCCCACCGAAAAACATCGCAATGCCGTTCCTCGGGTCCGATCTGTACCTGCGGCGGCGCAATAGTTTCCTCAATAAAGTGCGTGATCGGGCGACGGGGAGTGGCGAATGTCCAACGACGGATCGGGTGTGTGGAGCGCCATCTACCACACGTGACGTGACGTCATTGCAGACGGGAAGTCACGTGAATGGGTTCGGCACGACAAACACGCCGGCGCATTATACGAATGCACGACAGGCGGACGACATGAAGTATGTCACTGGGGGCGGGGGGAGTCATGCTGTGTCGACAGCTGATTACCTGACACACAGAGGCTCAGTGGACGAGAGCCCCCACGTACACCCTAGCATAGCCCTGCTGCCAATGACCCCCATTATCACCCCCCTGCACACGGAGTACACAAGCATCACTGATGAGATTGACACGTCGTGTGTCAACTACGGCAGTCCCTGCGGCAGTCCGTCAACGCCGCGTCGAGCCTTCTGCCTCAGCACCGACAGTGACGCAGACGGACGCGATGACATTGTAAGTATTGACTTCTTGTGGTTGCTGCATATTTTAGACTTGTACTTGCCTATTATAAATCAACTGACAGTGAGTGTCTTTGGATGCCGTTGTAGAGACGTGTGTGGTTCATGAGAGGTGTGTTGATGGCAGATGTAATTTGATGATAAGAGATGTGTGTTGATGAGAGACGTCAGTTGATGAGAGACATTAATTGATGAGAGACGTCAGTTGATGAGAGACATTAGTTGATGAGAGATGTTAGTTGATGAGAGACGTTAGTTGATGAGAGACATTAGTTGATGAGAGACGTCAGTTGATGAGAGACGTTAGTTGATGAGAGATGTCAGTTGATGAGAGACATGAGTTGATGAGAGACGTCAGTTGATGAGAGACGTTTGTTGATGAGAATCGTCAGTTGATGAGACGTCAGTTGATGAGAGACGTTAGTTGATGAGAGACGTCAGTTGATGAGTGATGTGTTGCAGCAGACCTTCTTGCAGCAGTCAGGGTTGATGAGGTCGGTGATGGTGAGAGATGTGTTGGGGTGATGAGGTCTGTGTTGATGAGAGATGTGTTGAGGGTGATGAGATCTGTGTTGATAAGTGATGTGTTGGGGTGATGAAGTCTGTGTTGATGAGAGAAGTGTTGGGGTGATGATGTCTGTGATGGTGAGAGATGTGTTGGAGTGATGAGGTCTGTGTTGATGAGAGATGTGTTGGGGTGATGAGATCTGTGTTGATGAGTGATGTGTTGGGGTGATGAAGTCTGTATTGATGACATGTGTTGCAGCAGACCTCCCTGCAGTGGTCAGGTCTGATGATGTCGGTGATGGTGAGAGATATGTTGGGGTGATGAGATCTGTGTTGATGAGTGATGTGTTGGGGTGATGAAGTCTGTGTTGATGAGAGATGTGTTGGGGTGATGCGGTCTGTGATGGTGAGAGATGTGTTTGGGTGATGAGGTCTGTGTTGATGAGAGATGTGTTTGGGTGATGAGGTCTGTGATGGTGAGAGATGTGTTTGAGTGATGAGGTCTGTGTTGATGAGAGATGTGTTTGGGTGATGAGGTCTGTGATGGTGAGAGATGTGTTTGGGTGATGAGGTCTGTGATGGTGAGAGATGTGTTTGGGTGATGAGGTCTGTGATGGTGAGAGATGTGTTTGAGTGATGAGGTCTGTCTTGATGAGAGATGTGTTGAGGTGATGAGGTCTGTGATGGTGAGAGATGTGTTTGAGTGATGAGGTCTGTGTTGATGAGTGATGTGTTGGAGTGGTGAGGTCTGTGATGGTGAGAGATGTGTTGGAGTGATGAGGTCTGTGTTGATGAGTGATGTGTTGGGGTGATGAGGTCTGTGTTGATGAGAGATGTGTTTGGGTGATGAGGTCTGTGATGGTGAGAGATGTGTTTGAGTGATGAGGTCTGTGTTGATGAGAGATGTGTTTGGGTGATGAGGTCTGTGTTGATGAGAGATGTGTTTGGGTGATGAGGTCTGTGATGGTGAGAGATGTGTTTGAGTGATGAGGTCTGTGTTGATGAGAGATGTGTTTGGGTGATGAGGTCTGTGATGGTGAGAGATGTGTTTGGGTGATGAGGTCTGTGTTGATGAGAGATGTGTTTGGGTGATGAGGTATGTGATGGTGAGAGATGTGTTTGAGTGATGAGGTCTGTGTTGATGAGAGATGTGTTGAGGTGATGAGGTCTGTGATGGTGAGAGATGTGTTTGAGTGATGAGGTCTGTGTTGATGAGAGATGTGTTGAGGTGATGAGGTCTGTGATGGTGAGAGATGTGTTTGAGTGATGAGGTCTGTGTTGATGAGAGATGTGTTTGGGTGATGAGGTCTGTGATGGTGAGAGATGTGTTTGAGTGATGAGGTCTGTCTTGATGAGAGATGTGTTGAGGTGATGAGGTATGTGATGGTGAGAGATGTGTTGGAGTGATGAGGTCTGTGATGGTGAGAGATGTGTTGGAGTGATGAGATCTGTGTTGATGAGAGATGTGTTGGGGTGATGAGGTCTGTGATGGTGAGAGATGTGTTTGAGTGATGAGGTCTATGTTGATGAGAGATGTGTTGATGGTGATGAGATCTGTGTTGATGAGTGATGTGTTGGGGTGATGAGGTCTGTGTTGGTGAGAGATGTGTTGGGGTGATGAAGTCTGTGTTGATGAGAGAAGTGTTGGGGTGATGATGTCTGTGATGGTGAGAGATGTGTTGGAGTGATGAGGTCTGTGTTGATGAGAGATGTGTTGGGGTGATGAGATCTGTGTTGATGAGTGATGTGTTGGGGTGATGAAGTCTGTATTGATGACATGTGTTGCAGCAGACCTCCCTGCAGTGGTCAGGTCTGATGATGTCGGTGATGGTGAGAGATATGTTGGGGTGATGAGATCTGTGTTGATGAGTGATGTGTTGGGGTGATGAAGTCTGTGTTGATGAGAGATGTGTTGGGGTGATGCGGTCTGTGATGGTGAGAGATGTGTTTGGGTGATGAGGTCTGTGTTGATGAGAGATGTGTTTGGGTGATGAGGTCTGTGATGGTGAGAGATGTGTTTGAGTGATGAGGTCTGTGTTGATGAGAGATGTGTTTGGGTGATGAGGTCTGTGATGGTGAGAGATGTGTTTGGGTGATGAGGTCTGTGATGGTGAGAGATGTGTTTGGGTGATGAGGTCTGTGATGGTGAGAGATGTGTTTGAGTGATGAGGTCTGTCTTGATGAGAGATGTGTTGAGGTGATGAGGTCTGTGATGGTGAGAGATGTGTTTGAGTGATGAGGTCTGTGTTGATGAGTGATGTGTTGGAGTGATGAGGTCTGTGATGGTGAGAGATGTGTTGGAGTGATGAGGTCTGTGTTGATGAGTGATGTGTTGGGGTGATGAGGTCTGTGATGGTGAGAGATGTGTTTGGGTGATGAGGTCTGTGATGGTGAGAGATGTGTTTGGGTGATGAGGTCTGTGATGGTGAGAGATGTGTTTGGGTGATGAGGTCTGTGTTGATGAGAGATGTGTTTGGGTGATGAGGTCTGTGTTGATGAGAGATGTGTTTGGGTGATGAGGTCTGTGTTGATGAGAGATGTGTTTGGGTGATGAGGTCTGTGATGGTGAGAGATGTGTTTGGGTGATGAGGTCTGTGATGGTGAGAGATGTGTTTGGGTGATGAGGTCTGTGATGGTGAGAGATGTGTTTGGGTGATGAGGTCTGTGTTGATGAGAGATGTGTTTGGGTGATGAGGTCTGTGATGGTGAGAGATGTGTTTGAGTGATGAGGTCTGTGTTGATGAGAGATGTGTTTGGGTGATGAGGTCTGTGTTGATGAGAGATGTGTTTGGGTGATGAGGTCTGTGATGGTGAGAGATGTGTTTGAGTGATGAGGTCTGTGTTGATGAGAGATGTGTTTGGGTGATGAGGTCTGTGATGGTGAGAGGTGTGTTTGGGTGATGAGGTCTGTGTTGATGAGAGATGTGTTTGGGTGATGAGGTCTGTGATGGTGAGAGATGTGTTTGAGTGATGAGGTCTGTGTTGATGAGAGATGTGTTGAGGTGATGAGGTCTGTGATGGTGAGAGATGTGTTTGAGTGATGAGGTCTGTGTTGATGAGAGATGTGTTGAGGTGATGAGGTCTGTGATGGTGAGAGATGTGTTTGAGTGATGAGGTCTGTGTTGATGAGACATGTGTTTGGGTTATGAGGTCTGTGATGGTGAGAGATGTGTTTGAGTGATGAGGTCTGTCTTGATGAGAGATGTGTTGAGGTGATGAGGTATGTGATGGTGAGAGATGTGTTGGAGTGATGAGGTCTGTGATGGTGAGAGATGTGTTGGAGTGATGAGATCTGTGTTGATGAGAGATGTGTTGGGGTGATGAGGTCTGTGATGGTGAGAGATGTGTTTGAGTGATGAGGTCTATGTTGATGAGAGATGTGTTGATGGTGATGAGATCTGTGTTGATGAGTGATGTGTTGGGGTGATGAGGTCTGTGTTGGTGAGAGATGTGTTGGGGTGATGAAGTCTGTGTTGGTGAGAGATGTGTTGGGGTGATGCGGTCTGTGATGGTGAGAGATGTGTTGGGGTGATGCGGTCTGTGATGGTGAGATATGTGTTTGGGTGATGAGGTCTGTGATGGTGAGAGATGTGTTTGGGTGATGAGGTCTGTGTTGATGAGAGATGTGTTTGGGTGATGAGGTCTGTGATGGTGAGTGATGTGTTTGGGTGATGAGGTCTGTGATGGTGAGAGATGTGTTTGGGTGATGAGGTCTGTGATGGTGAGATATGTGTTTGGGTGATGAGGTCTGTGATGGTGAGAGATGTGTTTGAGTGATGAGGTCTGTGTTGATGAGAGATGTGTTGGGGTGATGAGGTCTGTGATGGTGAGAGATGTGTTTGAGTGATGAGGTCTATGTTGATGAGAGATGTGTTGAGGGTGATGAGATCGGTGTTGATGAGTGATGTGTTGGGGTGATGAGGTCTGTGTTGATGAGATATGTGTTGAGGGTGATGAGATCTGTGTTGATGAGAGATGTGTTTGAGTGATGAGGTCTGTGTTGATGAGGGATGTGTTGAGGGTGATGAGATCTGTGTTGATGAGTGATGTGTTGGGGTGATGAGGTCTGTGTTGATAAGATATGTGTTGAGGGTGATGAGAGATGTGTTGATGAGAGATGTGTTCGGGTGATGAGGTCTGTTTTGATGAGAGATGTGTTGATGAGTGATGTGTTGGGGTGATGAGAGATGTGTTGATGAGTGATGTGTTAGGGTGCTAATACTTAGTCTTACTTAGGTGTTGATGACATGTGTTGTAGCAGACCATTCTGCAGCAGTCGGGGGTGATGAAGTCGGAGGAAGAGCAGCTGAAGGATGCTGAGGAAAGTGAACATGCGCAGATGGCAGGTGTCATCATGCGACGCATGAGACAGATCTCCATGACCGAGTCGGACAATGTTGTTGACATTGTGAAACAGGCGAGTCTTACTTAGTATTTTTATTTGACATATTACTTTTTTGCTGATAGGTTTAGTGTTACATAATTATTTGTACAAGTTTTAATTATTGATCTATTTAATTATTATTATTTAACATATTGGCTTTACCGTGCAAGCCTAATTGATTATGTACATGCTATATATTAATGTTTTCCAATGTTGTATTTTATACATATTCTGGATATACAGTGCTTTATAAATAAAATTATTATTGCACAAACATTCTATACCCACCTTTCATAATAAAAAAACTCAAAACATATATTTGAAATAGCTTTTCCACCATAAATATTCAGCAATTCCAGGCTCCCTGTTTATGATTACGTCAGATGATTTTGTTTGTTGCTGCTCTGAGCTTTAAATTTCAAAGACGTGTAGGCGCTACAGAAGTGTTACAATTATTATAATTTTTTGATACGTTACAGGTTGAAAAAAATTAAACTGAGGTTCATTTTTTACATTGACTGTCAATGTTCCGAATAAGATAAATTATATTTAATAAAATAAAAATAAATTTAAAAAGCTCAGTAGTTTTTTGTGTCTTGCAATGAACATCAATATTTTATTCTTTAACTTTGACCTGCGACGTGGTGTCGTCCAATGAAATGTTTACATCTGTGTCAGGTGATGGGAGCGACCACAGACTACAGATACAGTAGTACCGACAGTAGCCTTGACCTGCAGGTGACCCCTGGGCCACGTCGTCGTCTCGACAAACTGAAGCACGTCCAGTCAGAGCCTCAGCTGAAGAAGGTAGCGGGGCAGCGCAAGACGTTGTCAGACGATGACTCAGAGGACAACATGTCACGCTGTCGGAGTACGCAGTCACTGCAGCAGCGCAGGAAGTTGTATCGACACCACCGCCGTGCGAGTCGACAGAACGGCACACTGCACCACATCCAGGCTACGGAGAATGACACGCAGTGTTAAACTCTAGCACATTGTTGGGGCTGTAAATGTGCACTAAGCCATGATATGACATGGGTCGTGATATCTCTGTCAGAATACAACGCACACAGCAACATTTTTGTCATGATAAGATTCAAAAGACTTCATTCTCTGTTTTAAACGGAAATATTTCTTTGGTTACACATTAAAATGCCAGTAATAAGATTGGTGATCCAGACAGAGTTGATCAGACACATTCAAATGATAACAATACTAATCAGTAAGTAAAGTATGTATAGCAATATTTTGTCATGATACAACATGCATCGTGATATGTGTCACAATTGGATTTGCGTCATGATATCCGTGTCACGATTCGATACATATCATGATACATAGTGATACATCATTTTGGCAAAGTTACACATCACATGATACAAGTGTAGGTCTAGTAAGAAACCATGTGATAATAACATGTTTGTGTTGTGTTTTTGCCAAGAACAGTGTACGAGTTGTGCCAAAATGGATAGATTCATTTGACATGCTTTTAACTTTCAACACAATAGCACTTTCAAGATTACATACACCAGACATATATCGAAATTCTGGTGCAATGTATCACGTATTACATCATGAGAAAAATATTGTGATTCATACATGGACTGGTAAATCATTACAGCCCTAATACGTATGCACATCATGGCGTCCAGGGGTTTAAAATATTGCTCAACAGTCCAGGAAGGTGGTTATTTATTTTAAAAATAGGATATTTCATATCCCGAAAAATCCTGATTTGTAATTGAATATGTTGTTAGACAGGATTGAGCTGTTAATGTTTCCTTGTGTTCAAAACAGTGCCACATCTGAACTAAGTTTATTTAGCAGTGCTCTGAGAATACTGAGCTATTAGATACGAGGAAATAGACTCATCTGTGTTGACGATGATAAATGACGTTGCCTATGTCTAGTGGACATGACGACGTTACTGACAGTTGTCTCCATTATATTTCTGCTAAGTTCATCAAAATTGGCATGCTAGTATTTATCGTAGAACTATTTATATGGGTTATTGCTTTTAAAAGTAATTCCAAAATTGCACAAAAAGCCATTATTTTCAGTAACTTATAACCGATGTGGCAGTTGGTCCAAGACAGTTGTCACATCCTGCTGTGTAACAGTCATCGTGTTAAGTGCCAGAGAGATATTTCATGCAGTCAATAAAATATTGTAACCTGGTGGATGCATATCTATTGACAATTTTAGGGATTGGTTAATTTCAGCACCATGTAAGGTACCCTGGGTAAAATTTAGTACCCTGCAAGGTATCCTAAGTAATCTTACGTTCATCTGCATAGCAGATTTAAGTTTACTAAAAGAGTTGAGGACTGACAGTTACGTTTGCAGTCAGAGTGAGTTTGGTGTAGCACAGACAAGATATGCACTGCATAAATCAGCAGTCCATTCAGTATCAATCCTGTGGCTATATTGGTGTTACTTTTGCTTCTCCATTCCATCTTTGTTAGCACCCAGTAACGAAAATTGCCGCTGTCCAAACCGGTATGTAACAGTGTATCAACTGAGGGTGTATCAGGATTGTGAACGTACGTTGGAGAGTATTCAGTTGGAGGTGTATCAGTCATTCAATCTGTGCATGTGTTTATTCTGAGTTTCCCGCTTGCATTTTTGACAGTACAAATTGACGCGTTAACATTTGTATTTTGACAGTACAGATTTACGCATTAACATTTGTATTTTGATAATACAAATCTACGTATTAACTTTCTCAGTTCTGTGAGCATTTGCTACTTTCATTTCATCTTTTCAAACGTATGAATCATCCTGGTGTGGAGAGAAGGCTGTTGTGTGAACCTGTTTTTCAGCTGGTACTTGTTTTAAGTTGAATAATTGTTTAACTTTGACACATACTGTACTGCACGACTAGCAGTCTACAGTTGGTTTGCAAATATCCTTACAACTTTAAATAATACATTCTTTGCAGAGAAATAGAAAGAAACTGATGTAAACTCAAAGACTCAGTAGTATCTATGACGATATACAAGTGTCCCCAATGGTACTTGTATTAACTGTTTCCGTGTGACACTTTCATGTTTTCACTTTCTACTAATTATCCTATTTACGAGTTATCCTATCAAAATGCATAAGTGTTCTTGTCAATGCAATTAAAAGTTGAATCAACTTTACATGTTTATAATATAAATGACAACATTTCAACTTAGTTGAACACAATGCACAAGTATTAACTGATATTTTACACCTAGAAAGGTGACATATTCTCAAGCATTCTCCAAAACTCGCAACCCTGAACAAACTAATGTTTGCCAGCCAACACAATGTGTTCATTATTTATTTGTGTTGTTCTAATGCAGTGTTATTTGTTAAACATTTATCAAATATCCCGGTTATAAAAATGTGCCATATGAAGATGTGGTTATTTGTGGTGCAGACATGGGTATAGGAAATGTGGTGTTTTACAGTTAAAACTGTATGTTTGCTTGTAGGCACCTCACTACACATGGACATATCTGTTTTCAGTAATGTTTCATTAAAGTTATTAGGCAATTGTATCAAAATGTATTTATTTTGTGAATGTTAGGATGATTAGTACTGTTGAAATATCGATGACTGGAACAGATATGGGTAGTTTTTACATTTCTGTCGGGTGTCTTGAGATTTGTTTCGTTATGTAACAAGGAGTTTTGGTTGACATATTTGTTACTGAACCCTGACTGTGTCTTGAGTCGAGTCACAATGACTCAGTTTATTTGAATCAAGACTAGAATCCAATCGCAGTGTGTTCATGAAATGTTCACACAATAGTCAGATATTATATTCACTTTTTGTTGTGCCATACTACGATGTTTTATGATATTATTTTGCGAGTTTTGTTACTGCCACAATAAAAGGACGAGACAAACTCTGACCTGAGAAAACAAACTGTTGATGAGCCGAAGCTCACCATCTACATAAAGTTCACTTGTTTTGTCTTTCTCAAATACGTCCATTGATTCATAGAAAGTTAAGATGATCCAGTACAATTGCAGTCAATATTCCATGCTTAACAGGCAGGTGAAACGGGAGCCATGAATTTTAATGCAGCATATGTTTATAGACTTAACAGTGTTCCCCCAGCAAAATATAAATCGGTTGACGTTCAAGTTTACCTTTATCAACGATACAGACAATCACAAGAGAAAATGTGGTTGGTGCTAGAATACAACTTCTGGTTACCCAGAATGCATCCTTCATAATCTTGGTGAATGTAGCCTAGGTGTACAAGGATGTTCTCAGTTACATATGTCATTTGGATTTAGTTGTGCGATGAACCAGAACACTTCAGCTGCATGGAGTTTATGTACCTCAGGTCACACCTGAATATCAGCTGACATTTGATTTTGTCGTTTTACTTTGCCTTTCATTGTTTTAATAAAAGGTATTTATATTTTGTTGAAACATTAATTAGTTGTGTTGTCCTTATCCCGTTGTATTGCTACTGTTGACCAGAATTGTTTCATTTATTTTTATATACGCACATCTTTACTGTGTATTGTTAACTATTAGTATTGGTGAAACATGTTTGTACATCTATATAATTATTATGTCAGCTTTGAAGCATTGTAACATCTTAGGCCGACGTCAATTGAGCTACTGTGTACTCAAGTTACTTGCATAACCCCAATGAGGTATCCAGTTTATGATAATTTACACAGCGCGTGCAGTACTACGTGCGTAATCCAACTAAACGATGATCGTGATCATGGACATAAACCCCTTAAGTAAATAAATAAAATAATCAGTTGTTTAGTGTATAAATTGTGACGTTCATCTTTTTGGTCTTAAATTATAATTCACAGAATGTGGCGACTTTAATCCATATTTAAATGATTGTGTCACGTAATGTTTAATTAATTTCTTATGCAGTAGGGAGCCTACATTCCCTATTCGCTGTCACTGCTAATGACGTCAGTTACTCGAGTGAATCCTGTAAACTTCGCCTCGAGTAGCAGCCTTGAAGATTCACCTTGCTAATCTAGGTCAAAAATGGTCACGTGCTCGATTGTGACTCGGGTTACGCGAGTTACTCACGTAGCTCAACTGAAGTTGGCCTTAGGCACTGAAATCCAATAACCTGTTTATTCACCGATTTGGACCATTGACTAATTTTACAAATATTTGTGATATGTTTGCTTTACTAAAGGGCCTTTTTCCTACAAGAGAGAATCGTGTGGTGAACAGTTCTTCAGATGGCACTACTGTGCATGATTTGTTTATCTGAAGGACTATGTCAGCATACCACATCAGTGAGGTCAATAGTCCAATCTACTAAACAATTCAAAATGGAAGATCTACACACAAGATGAAAAACAAACATTTATTATCACATAAAAAGCATTATAAAACATCTGACAGTGCATGTATACTACAAGATAATAATGAGAAAACATCATTTGCACACACTCCCCCAGTTCTCTCCAGTGCAATGCATATGGCTGGCAAGTAAAACCAAATCGAATCGAGTCCATCTACGACACAGGTTTACGTAAAATAATTTCCAAAATACATGAAGTCTTAAAAACTTATCTGTGCCATTTTCTGTTGTTGTTTATCATTGCAAATATTGCCAAAATATTGTTTTGATTAACTATTTGCATACCTGGTCCCCTTATGCAGTTGCCTGCATTTTAGCTTTCAACACCAGTAAGCTGTTTAAGACTACACAAAACTAGCCTCGAGGGCTACAAGTATAACACAGTCAGTATACCTTGTTTTCTCATTATGACTTCAGTGCGACTTCTTCAAACCACATGTGTTAGATGTATAAATCAGCCTACACCAATCCTGGGAGGCAAAGTTTGTGAAGAGCGACTGACTAGACATAAGGAAATGTGACGACAACATCAGTTGATTTGGTATTGACTCGCGTGTGTGACAATCTCCGTAAGAGTCATCTGTGCTTTGGCTGCGGGCACGCACGCATGTGACAACACTGCAAAAATACTACAACATTCTAGTCGCTGTTTTAAAACATCCACTGAATGCAATATAAACATGAACCAGAAAAAAGGTATACTGATAGCAAAAGAAAATGTAAGCCACACATTTGCATTCAATAGTATGATGGAAGTCTTCCTCAACTACAGTCGTTGGCCTTGCGGGTGCAGTCGTGCACTATTCTGAGGATGTTCTGCCTGCGTCGCTTAGACTTGGGCAAGGCCTTCGTGTAAAGGCCGTTCTCTATGAGGTACTCCTTGCTGTGGTGTATCACGGCCCCAAACTGCATCTGGAAGTTGCACAGCGCCTTCAGTGGTCTCACTAGCACCTGGAGACAACAAACTCTGGTCAACAAGGTAGTAATGACTGTGATGATAGTAGTGAGGTTATATGGTACAGTAGTAATGACATCGTGTAGTACATGTAGTACATCGTGTAGTACAGTATGTCATATAGATAACTGATGGACACCGCCTTTCACCACCTGGAAACTGTACACAGGGAAACCATCGAACAGAAGACCAGCAACATGATGTAGAGACACACTAGACAAGACCTTGGTAGAGGTTAGCGCAAGACAAGCAGACATGGAAGCATGCTGATTGCTGGGGCTTCACCGAACCATGGGACACTACAGTTGCATCATGGTGATGAGGATGTTATACAGTAATAATAATAATAATGAGATCATATATTACTGGTATCTGCCAAATAAGGTGCTTATGACATAAGATCTGATGTCTGTTGAGTGCGTTAACTTCATGTACAGTGTAGAAATAAACTAATAATTATAAATCCATTATTTATCTAAATATAAGTGTGACACCATAAAATTAGTATCATGTTACATCATCAAGAAATATTATTGCCAAAATAATACAGAATTGTTGTCATAACTCTTCTAAAATTCAGTAACTGCAGGTGAATGAGCTAGCTTCATCCTGTTACAGAGAGACAGGAAACGCCATAGATACCTCTACTATATCTGGTTTAGACTCGAGGACTGAGATTGCAATGGCAGCAGTTTCCAGAGTCGAGAGACTGCCATTGGTTGGTTGTGTGCGGATGACGTACTGGCTCGGTTGTCTGGCTCTGATCTCGGCCTGTAACAGTAAGTTCTCTTATAATGTCTGAATTCAGTCCGTGGCACTGGCTTACACAGGGGCACGTTCACTGCAATTCCAGCACAATATCTCTGGGAAAGCATTCGGCCACATTTAGTCAAATTGCACAACTACTGTGCAAAGAATGTGTACACAAATATCTGCCACTGTCTACAGCCAGGCACTTGTTTATGAACAACATTGTATGAACTACACTGCCCAGTGTCCACGTTTTGAAACAACAAGGAAGATTCAAGCAAAGGTTCTGCCGTTTAAGTTTTTTTACAAGGAACTGGTCAGAATGTAGATAAAGGGTCATATTCTTCATGAAATGTTCTGTATAATATATATTCTCATGAATGTATGAATATAGTTAAATACAGAAATGCTACAAATTCCTTAATGGTAACCGTGGTTAAAAATAATTCTGCGGAATTCTGATGGTGTAGTTTTATGGTACATAGAAAATAAAACACAATTTCACTGATGTTTTTTTATATTTTGAGTGCGTGTTCTGGTTGCAATCTGTTTTTCTTAGACCTGACTATGGTCAAGACGAATGACCAGTGGGCAGTCCTATTGGACATGTACTGACCCGACGTAGCTTATGCAGGAACTTGTTCTGGTGGAAGAGTGCTTTAGCCTGCAGCCATGTGCCGTCGAGAAGGATGACGTTGTACGCCACAGGAGAGCTGGCTTCAGTCTCTGACCCAATGCCCTCGGTCGCCACCTTTTTGATATCTTCAGCAGTCTCCCCCGGGAAGAGAAGCAGTGTGTGGGGGTCACTCATCATTTCTTGCAGCTTTGGAATGCTACAACAACAATAACATAAAATATGTGATTAAATTATATTCATTAGATTAAATCAATTAGCCTTAACTTATTTATTTATTACTATTATTTGTTATACATATTTTATCTATTTTAATTTACTTTAACACATTTTATATTATTAATCTTGTTATTTATTAATATTCTGCATACATATACATATATATGTATATATTATATGTATATATATATATACATATATATATGTATATATATATACACACACACATATATGTATATATATATACACACACACGTAAAGACGTTTATGTATTCACAGCGCCTCTGAATGGATTTTATCTCGATTTCTGGCACTATTTAATGTTCTTGGTTAATCTATAGTTTCAAATTACACATTATGTGGGATCTGGTCACTAGCATAGGCATATACTGCATAGATTTTTATTATTATTAATATCATATGGTCTAGATAGTGAGATTAGCTATAAAAGTGTGAATCATTTAATATCCCCATACCTATCAGGTTGGAAATGCTTTCCTTTAAAAATATGGCATTTTCCTGGTTGTAATCCATGGTAGAGCATTGGAGCTGTCTTCAGTCTGCGTGATTCCTGCAAGGAAGACATTCTGGGTTATTAAAAAATGACTAGTTTGGAAATGCAGCAAAGACAAACTAGTTTGATATAGTGTACGTTGAGAATATATATATTATATATATATATATATACATATATATATATTATCATATAAGATTACCTACCTGAGGTTAATATCGTTAAAATAATTTGTCATCAATGTAGTGTTCATTTGCTAATTGGTAGGCTCCTCATGACCTCATTTGCATCATCATTCATTAGCTATTCTACTAGTTGACAGAACAGAATTTATAAACCCCATGATACATTTTTCTTGAACTCCTTATCTGACCATATGCAGTATAATAAATAGATGTACCAGTACATGTTTATATGTACCATACATTCTGTTCTAAGAGAAAGGGAATAAATAAACTGTTATTGGTTGATTAGGTTTTCCAGGAAATCACCACAATTGTCATGCTGGTTATTCTGACAAATGCTGGGAGGATAGAAACCAAGATTCAAACTCAGAGATCCTGGCATCATCCATGACAGGTTTTTTTTCATTTCCCTGGATGGGATGTTTTACTTCCCTTGTTACAGAGTACAGACACCAGATAGAAGGAACCAAATGCTTATAGAGTATCTTCCAAAAGTCACAGGCAACATAGGGTGAATGAAATTGTCCAAGGTTCGACATGGCGGCCAACACCAGTACCAAACCACTGCAAACTTGGTTTCTCCAAAATGACAGTGCAACACTCCAACTGCTCGATTACCAGAGCTTTATGGGGAGACCCGTCCACTTGTCATTTGGAAAGGTAAAACCCATTGTGGGTGGGTAGAAATATTGCCGGACAGGGTAAAAAATAAGGAGCATAAAAGGGCTTCTAAAATCACAGATACTGTCAGTTATGCTTTGAAAACGGGTGTCACGCATGCATTTGTAGTTTGATTTTAGTTCGTAATTACACAGCTCAACTGGATTGTGTGTACATGAATTAACATGCACGTGCCTACCAAAAAATGTGACTGGTAAAAATATATCCTGCACCCTACAGCGTTGCCAAACAATAGTAGTTACTGAGAGAGAAAAATGATTGTGTCTGAGATACCTCATAAGGGTGTTGTAGAATGCAGATGGTGGTGGACACAGCCAGTGGCTTGACTGGTAGGTATGGACACCAACACACAGTGGACGGTCGCCTGCAACAAAGTGCACAGTATAGTCAGGTCCTTCTCTAAGATAGTAACATCCATAACATTATTTTGCTTGGGTTGAAACTATCCCCCCTCACTCCACTATCCACCAGGCGAGCAGTAGCAGTTGCAGCCTGAATGAATCATTGTGACACGTCACATTACTAGTTGATTATGTACTGACTGTCGATTGGAAAGCCATTCTCAATAACTGAGTTAGATTGAGGCAATTTATATGTAATCAAACACTCATTTACTTTATTAACGTATTAATACCTAGACTTCAGATTTAGTCATAGACAAAGTCTAATCCTAG
Organism: Ridgeia piscesae; assembly: GCA_025642075.2. Taxonomy (NCBI): domain Eukaryota; kingdom Metazoa; phylum Annelida; class Polychaeta; order Sabellida; family Siboglinidae; genus Ridgeia; species Ridgeia piscesae. The sequence goes on along the minus strand of JAODUO010001053.1, from coordinate 119,926 downwards.
GCCTAGCACAGCAGACATCACAGAATGTCACTACACCTGTCAGGGTGAGTGACTAGTCAAGGATTTGTAAGCCTCAACTTCATGCCCAGTGTGATGATCTGGAATGTCAATCGGTCCAGAATGTTCTTTTACTTCCGTTTTTCATCGGTTTATGCACATTGCACATGACTCATACATGTCAAAGGTTAGCGCAACATTTAGGCCCAGTCCAGGATGTTGCTCCACCTCATTTTGAGTGTTGTCTCTGAACTTCGTACTTGCATGTCAAAGGTTAACGTCTACTTTGATCAACTTAAAACACTGTGACTGCCGAACCTATGCATGACCCATGCATATTATAGTTTATGTTAATACTTTATTGATGCGCTTACTTCCTTGCAATTATTATTAATATTCATAACAAAACCTTATCATTAGCGTTACTTCTAATTATTTAAAAACAGTTTTTTCTTAATATCCTTGTCTCAGAGCATTGTGCATCTTTTGGCTGTTTATATGTACAGCGTTAAATAGAAATCTCCGCTTTTTCATGACATTATTCTATATATCTCTGTCAAAATTACCCAGTTTGGGATGTATGTAACTGTCAAATGGCTTAATGAGTTAATCACATGAGCGCATGAAACACATTCGCCGCGTGGGTTATGAACTCAGTCTCGACAACCTGGTACAGGATCAAAGTTGGTCGGCCAACTGAGGTGACGCCAGCCGCGCGCGCATACATGGAATGACATAGTAGACCGGATATACGTCCTAAACCGTCCCACACTGGTTACGGTAATGGCATATGGATACCCATCCACGGGTACACGTACAAATGCATATAACTGAGTCATATGTGCCTAACTATCTAATGGTGGCCTTGCACCTGGCTATGCCTATGTTAAATGGGAATGACGAAACCATTCAGGCACTCACTCATTCACACTGACCGTTACCCACTGGCCTATGACTATCACTATGTTCTGAACTCTATTATGATACGTACTATTCAGACTTCAGTCTAAAATTTTTTATTGCAATTTTAAATTTGGTTGAACTTGGCAACTACTACTAATTACTAAGTATAAATACTATATTATTGAAAGAAGTTTAATGTTATTACAACATTTAAGTCCATTTATATGATATGAAGGTGTGTCCAAGTCCCAGAAACGACATAGCCGAAAACCAAAAAAGCCGAGCCGTTTCAACTTTCGTCCATGCATGTCACTGCATTCTCAGTGTCGGTCATCAGTGTCAAGAATGGGTGAGCGATAATGCAAGATTGTGTCATCATTCAGCACAAATACCAACACATTAAAACTCAGTGTTTGGTTCACCTGCATGTATCACAGACGCTGCGACTCTCTGGGGGGTCTGGACATACATCAACTAAATCATGAAGTAAATAAGAGGGTTCATCGCCCTCGTCTGTCACGTCTTCCATGTCGTATTGGCACGTGTAAAGACGTAATCAACTATGTTGCTGATCAGAATGTCTACGTGAAGAATGTGGTGGCTAGAGCGCTGGAAACCATTTTCAAATCGGTCAACACTGGCATGGCTGCAGTCGAGCGAAATGTTTTGTTGCCGTAAGAAAGTTCTTACCTGGATGATGTCGTGAACTGACAACATGGCGTTCACACTGTATTCGTTACTGGAGGCTGTTTTATTGTGTTTGAATGCCGTTTGCATTCTCCACGAAGAACGATTCCTTTCAAAGTGTATGTATAACTACTTAATGCTGTAATAATTCTAAATTATGGAGTACTTACAGCAATATGCACGTCATACGTCAGAAATATTAAGACGCCTAGTCCGGACGAGAAGTAAACAAACCCCGCCGGCTAGGCTCAAGCGGACGTTGATGGTTGAGTGCCTTAGTTTTTTATGGTGTTATGCAACCGCTCCATGCAACTTTTTGGGTTAGGATTACGTTTCGGATTAGGCTGAAGGTATCTTTGATGACAAGATTGACATCGTGTGTTTATATGCATTTGTACGTGTACCCGTGGATGGGTATCCATATGCCATTACCGTAACCAGTGTGGGACGGTTTAGGACGTATATCCGGTCTACTATGTCATTCCATGTATGCGCGCGCGGCTGGCGTCACCTCAGTTGGCCGACCAACTTTGATCCTGTACCAGGTTGTCGAGACTGAGTTCATAACCCCCCCGCGGCGAATGTGTTTCATGCGCTCATGTGATTAACTCATTAAGCCATTTGACAGTTACATACATCCCAAACTGGGTAATTTTGACAGAGATATATAGAATAATGTCATGAAAAAGCGGAGATTTCTATTTAACGCTGTACATATAAACAGCCAAAAGATGCACAATGCTCTGAGACAAGGATATTAAGAAAAAACTGTTTTTAAATAATTAGAAGTAACGCTAATGATAAGGTTTTGTTATGAATATTAATAATAATTGCAAGGAAGTAAGCGCATCAATAAAGTATTAACATAAACTATAATATGCATGGGTCATGCATAGGTTCGGCAGTCACAGTGTTTTAAGTTGATCAAAGTAGACGTTAACCTTTGACATGCAAGTACGAAGTTCATAGACAACACTCAAAATGAGGTGGAGCAACATCCTGGACTGGGCCTAAATGTTGCGCTAACCTTTGACATGTATGAGTCATGTGCAATGTGCATAAACCGATGAAAAACGGAAGTAAAAGAACATTCTGGACCGATTGACATTCCAGATCATCACACTGGGCATGAAGTTGAGGCTTACAAATCCTTGACTAGTCACTCACCCTGACAGGTGTAGTGACATTCTGTGATGTCTGTTGTGCTAGGCCTAGGATTAGACTTTGTCTATGACTAAATCTGAAGTCTAGGTATTAATACGTTAATAAAGTAAATGAGTGTTTGATTACATATAAATTGCCCAGGGCAGGGCAGTAATATGTAAGTGTTTGCATAACAGTTCATAAAAAAATTGGGTTATTGGACCCAATAGTCTAAGCAAACGTGTAGTCCAAAGATGCCTAAATTATTTGTAAAATGGCGTGCTTAATGTGGTTTTGTGTTCCTATGAACCAGCCAAATGCACAAATGTTGTATATCGAGGAAATCAATAAAAAATTATCTTATCAGTTTCAAACCTCAACCAATCATGTTCTGACAGTCAGCCGTCATTGAATTGTTCTCTTTTTGCCTTTTAATTGTTGGCGATGTCATGACATCAGCAACAAAATTGGATGTTGACTGAACAGCTTATGTGACAAATCCACCAAGTTGTTCTGCAGAGTTTCTGAACTCTATGATCAATAAATTAGATAGACCATCTTTTATCAGTCAGCCTAAAGAGCATAATGAGGCTACCATCATCACAAGAAACTGCTAACGTGGCACCTGCGCAGCATCGCAGGTAGGAGTAATTTTGCAGTGTGAGAGATTTGGCCCAACACCAGAACAATTTTGGCCATTGCAAAATGAAAGTGTGCCAACGTAATTTGGGTATAATGTATTTCTTTGAACAATCTATACAGGCCTAGAAGTAACTTCAAACAAGTGTTGAATTGCATTGTTGAGATGCAGCAGGAAACTAAAAAGGCAGCTTATTTGTATTAAAGTAATGATGCTGTATATGTTCACAGTTGGATGGGGCACAAATCAACAGCAAGGATTTGGGGAGGAGCCTGGCATGAAGACACAACTGCTCCATCTCATCCGCTCAATACGAACTGTCATGAGGAGTAGGTTTTGGATCTATTAGCAATACTAATTTTATATTAAAAATGCACTGTAACACCATGTTCAGCAATCAATTGAATAGAATGCTAACATATAAATACAAATTGTCGTATTATATTTCTAAAGACTTGATTAAGCAAAACTAAATCAAGCATGCATCGTATAAAATATAAGTACAGCATACCTAATTGTTTCATAAATTAATATTATGGTTGTTAATGACTCATTTATTTATTTAACAACTTAATTTAGAATGCATTTGTTGGATTAATCATATTTTGTTTTCTATGGTTTTGTATGAATCATGCTTGTTTTGTATCTTGTGGTATATATTTATGAGTGGAGTACATTTTTACCAAGATACAGGAAATATATAATGTGTGCAAAAGTTGGCCCTATGTCCATTCAAGCATGCACACTTGCATTCATGACATGTTTCTAATCAAAATAACGCATCAGTTATTTTCTACACACAGTACATCCTTTTTAGATGTTGCCATTTTGCTTCTTTAAAACAGTTTCCTTTGTATTTTTATAATATTACTTCAGTGAGTTTACAGCTTTATGTTAGTGTTTTTAAGAGCACTGTTTATTATAACTTTATATCATAACCTTTCTTATGTTATGACACTATATGAAATCTCTGACTCTGTGACAGCATTCATATTTTATGACACTGACATTTGTTTGTCGTTCTTGTTTTTCAATTTGGCACCTGTTAAAGAGATTATTTGTGACACAAAAGATTCTTTTGTGTCCCAAATTATAATGAAAATGAAAAGGGATTTTTTTAAAGAATAAAACTGTTTAATAAGTACCCCGGGGTATACACAATTATTAATTAATATAGCATAACGGTTTCATATAAACCTATGCCTTTGGCGTCATTTCATTATATTATAATTATGTTAAAATTAATCGCTAATAACGCATGCATGCTAACCTTAAAAAATATGACATAAATCATAAATTCATAATTAACTTGAGACTTGAGTTGACAAATGACTGGTTGAACTGAAGTGTCTGGAGAATGGACTGGACTCCAGTAGTCTGGAGATTGGAGAGAGTTTCCGTACATATTGTTGCTAAGCCTAAATACTAAAAATACTACTCAGATTTAATTAGTTAACATTGTTCTATAGCCAGATATTTTCTCAAACTGGAGTAGGATACTGAGTAGGAAAGGTGTGGTTTGTTTAAAATGTTACCTTATTTAGTTATCAAGCAAGATTCACAAACTACGTAAGAGGGCAGCACATGTACTAATTACCCAATAGGTGGCGCCACTAAAACGCCGTTTCGTTTTTGTCTGCGCAAGAACGATAGAAAAATTATCCTTTATGGTAATGCTAAATATGCATTAGTTATAAATATTATTTTCAATCTGTTGAAACTCGTAATTCATACGTGGGAATGCCTACATGAATAAATTGAAGAGTTAGTATTTTAGAAGGATGTTTTCATGAAGCCCGGTTAGCTCAGTCGGTAGAGCATCAGACTTTTAAAGCTGATCGTGACTCAGAGTGATCTGAGGGTCAAGGGTTCGAGTCCCTTATCGGGCGCTTCTTTTTTTCTTCAGCGAGTCGTTATTTATAATAATGCCATTTTTAAATTAAATGTTTTTTCATACCATTGTTCTGTTATTGCACAACTTTCTGTCATATAATACAACCGCTGCCAATATTGTGTGCATTATGATTATACGTGGCTATTGGTTTTTAAAGGAAATGACTCGCCCATAATTATATAGATCTAGCATACATAGTTATAGTACACATACATATACATTTAAGTTAAGCTGTTATTATACTCACAGTTAATTATTATTTAATATAAATTCTGTTGATCAACTGTTGATAAATTAATTATTAAAATATAATTAATCAATTAAAATTAATAGCAATGAAATTAATTTGCAATAAATACTTATTATTCTTAGTATTCTGTGTCTGTACGAAACAGAAATTATTGGTAAAATAATAATATACAAATTGTTCTAGTTAAATTAGTTGTTAATAAAAGTACATGAACTACTTTTGCAGTATAGCTGTACCAATTATAGCATAATATTGCAAACTGTCAACATATTCAGAAAGTTTATTTATGACAGTAATTTTGGGGGAATTTTGTCCTGCATGTGTTAAAACAAATAAAGCACTATGTCAGTAAAATGCATGCAATAATTACCCCCCAAGGTAGATATGTTTGTTGTGTCCACATTTTGTCAATTACTAACTCAGTTAACTTATTTTCATCTAAAATACGTGCATAACCATACACTACATGCACATACACTGTTTTTAGGGCAGAAGTACAATATTTAACAAGAAATAACAGTAACATTGAATACGCATGTATCGTACCACTCTGGAGATGTCGCCATTCTTGAAAGCTTACAGGTGCAAAAATAAAATATTGTCTCCTAATCAGATCATGCCTGGCAACTGTGGTGGTATTGTGAAGACTTCATGCCATTCACCTCACCCTTGTCTATCTGAATATACTGTCAGACGTCAGTGAATAATTGGCCCATTCACAATGAAATGCACATGCCTTTGCTATTGATTAAAGGGCCAACTTCTCGTGCACCCACAAGTGTCGTGGCTGCTACATTCTGTGCATTCTAACTGGGCCTGTAGGTAATCACATTGAGGTGCAGCTTTTAACATCATGTGCTAGAAAGAAATGTACTTTAGCACAACAAATATAAAATCATAAAGTGCATCCCATATAGATAGGACCATCAGTTCATACAGCATGAGAAGTGCTAAGGCCTCTTAGACAACAAGTAAGGCTGCAGCATATTAGTTCTAAGACTTGTTCATTTGCAAGTTGCATCAAATATATAACAATTTTATTGTGATTATTTTTTATACACAATATTTCATCTAAAAAGCTGGGGCAGTGATAGTGGGGGGAGACCTGTACTGTCTCCACGAACACCTAGTGTTGACACATGTGCATGTTACACTGTAGTGTAGCTTGTTTGGTAAAACATGAGTCTTTGTTTGCAGTTCCACTGATAGGGCTGAATGCGGTTGTGATAGTGTTCAAACTTGTCCTCGGATAACCAGCATTGTGCCTGGTGACTGTTGATTGCATGCAAGGAGACTACAGCGATCTGTTGTGACGAATTAGCAACCGCTATATACTGACTTCACAAACAGACCAAGAGTGTTCAGTAGAAGATAAACAACCTCCAGTTGCATGGACATCCGTAGCGTGGAAGAAGTGAAAACTTGTTATTACAGTGGTGATCTGTGATCATTATTAGCTATGATAATTTTCAGTTTTGTTAAGAAATCATGTTTTGGATGCACGTTTATTGATACAGTTCAATGGACCACAACGCATAAACAAACACACCAACTTATCTATGCACGTAACTTGTACAGTTTCACACCATATCACATCTGTTGTAGCAATTAAGTTGTTCTGACTAGACGGCTTGGTCTCTGTTTAGACTTTGCACATTTCACATTGCACAACTCATCATAAATGTCTGAAATACTACCATTTGTGAAAACAAAATCTCAGTGATCTACTACGCATAATTTTGTATAGATCTATCAAGACCATAATGGAATGTGTTCAACATTGTGTGAAGCTAATTTATGCATCTGCACAATAGCTAAAATGAATCGATGCTTTCTGTAGATATATTGCTTCATTTTAGCTGTTAATAAAAATTTATAGATGCATAATGTCTGTGGATATTTAGTAAATAATACATGATCACAGATACAACATTACAACATATTGGAATGTAGCACACATAATTATAAATTGTCAGTAATCGTCCAACAGTCAAGTATGTGGCTAGTGTCCAAGAAAATTCCTGAAATGGTTAGTGCCTGTGGTAGCATCTTCACTGTACTATATTTTGCACAACATTGTATGAAATCTCACCAATAAATGCTTTATTTTATGTGATTTCTGACATTTTTCTTCGCAGATGAAACAAAACTCAATCCGAATGCTGAATCAAGCTAACTAGTGTCCGTAGGCCAGTACAGTGATATCACAACTTGTAGTTATACAACCTGTAAATGGCACATGCTGTAATTTCACAATAACTCGGTTCGTACCCAGTTTGTTTCCTTTTGTTGCACAGCTGCTTGGAAACATTTAAGCCAGGGCAAATAAAATTCCAAAAATCCAGAGCAATTATAATATTTTTTATAATCTGATGTGACAGATGAGTGGAATTATCAGTAACAAATACAAATGATGATACAGTACTGTAGTACCCAGTTCAGGTAGAAAGGTGTGTGTATGTTACGTATATATATATATATATATATATATAACATACACACAGACATATATGAACATCTCGATCGAAATGAACCACTACGGCAACTAATATTCTATCATAACTAACATCAAACTGTACGCTGTCAAAACTGCCTTGTTTTGCTTGGAAAGTCTACTATAACATTTCAATACACAGACACAGAGACTGCACTGTTCTCCTGGTGTGGAACGTAGTTGCAGTGTGTGCATTTCCCTCTAGGTGGCTCCTCGTCATCCATCAGTTGAATCGGTCCAATGTCAAAGTTGGGCAACTGAAGAGAATTGGCATTTCATTTATTAATCAATAAATTTCAACTTGCAAATTTTTCACTCAAACAAACCTGTATACAGTGTATGTTGTGCGATCTTATTTTAAATCAGACTAAAAAGCAAGGTGCCACAAAACTTCTTGTAAATTTCTTTTCCAGATCATAGTTGTACATGTATCATACATTTGCCTTAGGCTTGCCATTTGCCATTGTGTTTTGGTAAATTGTAATTTTACACAAGATACAGGACCAATAGTATACAATATGACACTGGAACAATCACCATATCTATGAAGTAAGTATGTAATCTATGCAGATGTAGTACATCTGGTTGTAGTAAGAGACAATAAACTAGTTATTTGTATCCTTACAAATGCTGCATTTAGATAAGATCACTTGTCAAATAGCAAATTACATAACAATATGTGACTATCAAACAATACAGTTATTAGTAGTAAAATACTGTAATTTGTAGACCATTCTCTTTGTTCTGGAAATTAATAAACAATGGCAATTACATAATTAAAACTATACATTGCATTGACAACCATTAAAGCAGTCTGAGGGCACATACCTGTCAGTAACAATAAGGCTTTTTGTTGAAAATTGGATCAACTGTCTAATGTTTGATATCTAGATTGTTTTTTTAATAAATGAGGTCCGAGGGATGGTCAGTAAATAACTCATGGGTGGGTTTTTTGAGAAATACAAACTCCTCTGGTGTGTGCTGCCCTGTGTCCACTCGTTCTTTTGTTATTGGTTTTAAATCCTGTTCCCCGGTCACCACCGTGCTACAGGTGTTTGTGCATGGTTAAGCAGGTGTTTGTGCATGTGCTACAGGTGTTTGTGTATGGTCAAGCAGGTGTTTGGCATGGTCAAGCAGGTGTTTGTGCATGTGCTACAGGTGTTTGTGTATGGTCAAGCAGGTGTTTGTGCACGTGCTACAGGTGTTTGTGTATGGTCAAGCAGGTGGTGGTCTTTCTGGAGTGTTACAGCCCAAACATTTTAATTTACCAGATTAGAGTGGTGTAGATGTTGTGGATTGGTCCAGAAACACTCTGTAGGCATAAAGTATACACAATGACTTGTGCTTATGACGATGTGGGTGCATGCAAGTTGTAAGTCTGCATTTTTGTAAATCTAGTCAGGTTTGTCTGATAATAGAACGGTATGAACAGGGGACTTTGTAGCATCCCGATAGATATTCCAGACAGTTCTCGTCCTTCTCATAAGAACTACACTACACATAATACCAGATATTACATTAATGAATCAAGGGTGTGTAGGAGGGAAGAACCAGTGTTTCTACATTGCACTATCAGGATGGAGACAGCCAGAGTGACTTTTGCAAAGCATCCGTATTCTGTGAGAACACGGCTGTATTTGCAAGAATCCCTCATAGTTCCCTGGGTTTACCATTACCGAAATAATTGGGCTGTTCTAAACATGGAAAAAGCAACTTTTAAAAGAACTCGGTAATCAAATGTTACGCAAGAATGGTTACGTTACAGATTACATTATATATCTGGTATACTAGTCACTTCAACAGTAACAAACCAAATTCATTAGCATCAATTCCTAACAGAAATGGCTTGTATAATAAATCAAACAAATTCATATATCTGGTGCAAAGCTTAGAAAATATTTATTAACTGTATATTCCAGCACCAATAGTGTTATAGTGAAGCAACAGTCCAAGTGTTTTTACTATATTAATGTTTTTACGCCAACCAAAATATTACTTTTACAGAAGTTAACTTAGCAATTTTAATATCTCCATAAGTATTGTTTACTACGAGAGGAATGCACTGGAGAAAATACATCTACAGAGGTAAGACAGATCGATAATTAGGCAAAACAAAGCAGATTAATATGTCAGAACAAAACATCGTAACCCATTCATATAGGTCTACCTGTCCTTCAACAAATGCAACGCTACATAACCAAGCACTGCAGAACCAGCATTTTCCAAAGAAACTTGACGTCAACTGAAAAATATTCAACAAAACACAAATGAAGAACACAACATGGTGTATAACAACAGTCCAACTATCTTGGTCCTTTTCGTGAGAGCAAATCCCTGAAGTAGCTCGAGATCACATGGACGTTGTAGGCGTGGGCCTGCTCTTCTGTTTGACGAGTTTCTTTTTCTTCAAGTGAACGGCGTCTTCTTCCTGGCTACTCCTGGGAATGGCCGCTGCCGTTGCGCTGACTTCCGGCTTTACACTGGGCTTGGCTGCAACAGGTGGCAACTTCTGCACCTCTGGTTTCTGCACGGGTGAGATCTGAGATGGTTGCACGTCCGCAGCTCGACCATTCTCGTGTGGCATTGCCATGCCATTGGTATGACCCAAAACTTCCGGGTGGGATTTCTTGGTCGCTGGGGCGGTGATCTCACGTGGCGCTATCTGGTGATGTGTATGATCAGGAAGTTTCACAACGTCTTTCTTCTGTTCAGTGGTTACATTTTTCTTAATCTCAGTGGTAATTTCTTTCTTTTTCTCAGCGACTACTTCTGTCTTTCTCTCGGCGACGACAGTTTTCTTTTCCGTGGTCGCTTCTTTCTGGGGGAGCCTGGGAGTGCGACTAGTGGGAGGTGGTGGAACTACAGAGTCTTGTTGTTGGTGTGCCGAGGAAGGCTCCTTATGAACTACTGCGGGGGACGATGGCTTGTCCTCAACGACAGGGGAGGCTACCTCCCTAGCTGGGGCTCGTGGGAGCAGAGTGAACCTAAACAAGGCCAAAACAAACAGAAAGAAAACAGAAAGAAACAAATAAACTCAAGCAAATAATATAATAACATCCAAACAGCGAACATCAATAACAGAACAGAAAGCAGCAAGCAATAATTAACAACAACAATGGCAAATAACAAATCATATTTCAATTGGAAGTACAACATAAACATCAATAATAACAAACATATAGACGTCAAGTTAAATAGAAAATGCATTAGTGCATCAACTCTCCCAAAATGCAGCAGTCTGTTCAAAAACAAACTCAAGCATGAAAGCACTGGGACTGAAATTAATTTTAACGGGAAGTTTCAGAAGAAAAAACTACAAAGCCATGCTTTCTTAGACTGCTCAATCTAACTAAATAACCCCAACCCTCACACCAACATTTGGTTACAACTACGAGAGAACATGTGGTGACAAGACGAGAGGAGATAAAACTAGAGGACAGGAGACAAGGTGAGAAGAGTGACAAGATAAAGAGGACATCATGAGACAGGGCAGGAGGTGAAGGTATGTCAGTGATGATACTTACCAGCCAGCCAATGGCGCGGGTCTGCAGCATGCTGTCGGTGAGCATGGACGCTGTTGACATCAGCGTTCCCACGGTTGCCTTCATGTGGTCGATGACATGCTGTGGAAGCTCCTGGTACGTCGACACCTACAACCAATACTATCCTCAGGTCTCTCACTGGCTGGCAGCTCCTATACTTGTATATTTTAATATATTTTGTCATGTTTCTTGTTACAACTTCCCCCATGAAATAGGATAGTGAATTTACACTCAGCTCATTATGTAAAGTATATACCTTATGTGAAGCACCAGCAGAAGAGGTGAAACGGGAGAGAGGTGAAACAGAGGAGAGAGGTGAAACGGGAGAGAGGTGAAACAGAGGAGAGAGGTGAAACAGCAGAGAGGTGAAACAGCAGAGAGGTGAAACAGCAGAGAGGTGAAACAGCAGAGAAGTGAAACAGAGAGGAGAGGTGAAACAGAAAGAAGAGAGGTGAAACAGAAAAGGAGAGGTGAAACAGAAGTTGATGTCAGACTAAACTTATCATTAGAACCAATTTAAAATTTATATAATGAACAAGTATTTTATCACAATTCTTCTCATTCGATACAAATCTTATATACCCATCTGTTATGCAATGCGACCTGACAGAAATAAATATTGCTATTTCCATTCGTCTAACGGGAGAGGAGGCAGTTAGATCCAATGCTTACACTGGACAATGTGTGGTAAAGTTCATCTGTGTATTTCTTCGATTCTGAGAATTTTTCCCACACGTTGCCCGGCATGAGATGTGCATAGTTTGAGATGACGCTGTATGAATGCTTCAGTTTCCAGGTAAGATGACGTGCTGTCGCAATCGCTCGCTGCTCAAATGTCTGTAACAGTATCATTACTGGTTGAATCTACGTATCCATATCATACATTATGTCCACGTCATGCCATTGTTGTTTCTTTTAGAGAACATGCCAAAACTGGCTTACACCTGTCCATGGAATACACACCAAATGCAGAAGTATTACAACATTTTGACCTTTTAAAACTCTCCCGCATAACCAGACAACTAAATAGTATTGATGTTCGCCATTTTATTTACACAAAATCAGAATTACAGATTTTTCTATGCTATTTATTCAGAATACTTTTATCATTAATGCTATTCAAAACCAAGGATAAATGATGCTAAAATTTTTGTGTGTGCAAAAGCATCACAAGTTTTCTATAAAATGATGTGTCACAAAAAGGTGTGTCACTAAATCACAGGCCAGGTGACAAGATGACGTGTCACTAACCGGTGCGGTAGGGTCATCTTTGGCAGCCATCTGCTCCTTGGCCACCTCCTCCTCAGTGCGGTTCACCTCCTGCCAGATGCTGTACAGCTTCTCTCGACTGTCAGAAACCTTCGACTTGACCCCGTCGATGTGTGTCCGCGAGTACTCCAACTGTTGGAATGTATTTAATCGCAGTTACCATCTCAAATTATGATACCATCTTAAATTATGATTATGATGATTGATCTAACACTAAACCTATTTTACAAGGTGCATTATACCAAAATACCAACATTATTACAGACAACCAATAGATGCAATTTTATAAAGAGAACAACAATGAAACAAAGACTAAATTACTGTATCAAAGAACTATTTAACCTTCCAATTCTACTGTCTTTGCATGAAATAAGTGACAAGTAATTATTATTTAAGTGACAAGTAATTATTATTATCTGATAAAATAAGCCTATTCAACAAAAATAAATGCATGTATTAATTATTTATAACCCAGACCCCAAACTGAGCCAGTTTGCTCCTATTTTAAAAGATTTTTCCAAATAATTTTCAAAATATCGCTTGTGTTGAAGGAATTACATATAAACAACCTGTAAAACTGCTTTAAATGTGTAACATAATAAACAAAGCATCCACTTAGTAAGTAACCAACCAATTAATCAGCCACTTGCTTAATTCTGATTACCATTATTACTAAAACAGAACAACTTAATTTTGAGACAGAATAGACTTTGCCGTTTTAATTCCGGTTCCACTCACCAGGTTGACAGTGAAGGCAAGTTTCTCGATGGTTTCGGTGCTGCGCTTCTGTGCGTGCTGCAGCTCCTGCATGGCACGTGCGAACATACGTCTGCGCACCTTGTCACTCAGGTAGCCGAGACGAGTGAGGGGGTACGCGTCCGGCTTCACTGCATCTGTCTCCTTCACATCTGTCAAACAACAGAACAGGTGTGTACTCGAGGAGCTACCAACTGGTATGTGAGTGGCATTGAGTACGACTGTTACATAAAACGTACATTGTTTGTGTACTAACTTGCTCTAGCTTACACTCACCCATGGAACAAGTCATAAATGACCATCCTAATATTTTTAACTTTTAAAACGTATTTATTTTTTAAGAAGTGTTTCACAGACAAGACCTGTACATTGTAGGTGTCTGACAATATCAAAACTAAAAACTCAGTTTATGATTTTTAACTAATGGAATTCTATGATTTTCATGGCCTGTGCAATCCCTGGCAGAAAAGATTGATACTTGCAGTGATATCATATTAGATATAAATTTATATTCCTTTCTGTAGAAGCTGCACAATACACAATCCGACACTCTATTGACAATGTGGCAGTCCTTCGAAGTAGAAAGACAATCGAGATCAGCTAACTTCTGCTAACAATGAGCATCCCAGCAGATTTCTAGTCATGGAACAGACATCTGTAAAGAAAGCTAAGCCAAACAAACAGTTATGAAGTAGACAGGTATGAAGTAGACAGGTGTGACGTACCTTCCCCAGGGGGCAGATACTGGTCCACATAGTAGTCCGTCGACATCAGCACAGTGTTCAACATGGTGCTACCAACCATCAACTTGTCCATGCCGTACGACTTCACTCCATTCACCTGACACAAACAACACATCCGGTTCTCATCTAGGTCAACAACACGCAGTAGGGACACCCAGAATAAAATCAGCCAGGTAACAGGTATGTTCTTATACAACACAGCATCTAGTTCTGAGATTTGGTCAAGCACAGAAAATTGACCCACGTTAAATTTTAAGTAAAATTAATTTAATAAATCTTAATTAAATATTATTAATTATAAAAATATTATATATAAAAATATTAAATAAAAAAGAATTTTAAAAAAATTAATAATTTTTTTTTATTTGTTCACAAATTACCTTGTCCATGCCAAAGTCTTTTAAGGTAGAGAGTTTGTCGACGCCATAGTCCTTGATGTCTGTCACCTTTGTCACACCATAGTCCTTCATCCCAGTCACCCTGTCCACTGTCGGCTTCAGTGTCGAGTTGTAGATGTTCTTTGTCTCGGCAACAATCTGCAGAATTGATTCACCCATGACAGGTAATGACAGGATTGCTGCGGGTGCTTGAGTTGTGGGTGCACCACAAGTAACTTAAAACTGCCAGTTTCTCTTGAATTAATGGCACAGTCACTCCATCCTTGGTTACCTGCTAAAACTGTTAGGTAGTCTTTATGAGCAATGTTACTATAAACCCATCCGTTTGCATAAAAGTTTTAAGTTAATAAAAATGCAAAAAGCGCTGCCATATCACCAATGATACAACTTCCATGGAGATCATTTTTACGGAGTGAAATCCATTTTAAAGAGCATTTTTACGGAGTGAAATCCATTTTAAAGAGCAACATTTGTGTTTCTAAGGAGCAGCACTATCAATATCTTTTGACAGTCAGAATTTTGAACTGTGTCATGTCAACTGACCTGGTCAGTGGGTTTGGTGACCAGCGGATACGATTGCTCCAGCTTCTCCAACTGACTGCATGCAAACGAGTCAATGGTCCCGACTGAAACATTCAGATATTAATTACTGTGTCATCAATGATCCTAACTGAAGCATTCAGTCAGCGATGTACAAAAAGTCAGTAGTCCCAATTAAAACAATTACAAACATACACTGTCCAATCATAATCAATGTATGGGTAATTAGAATGACAAATTACTGTTGGTTATTATGGTTTAGAAGACTGATATACAAATGGTAATAAATAAAGGTCTAAAATGCATAGTACTGAAAAAACATTACATCTAAAAATGTATGATGTATAAATAGTAACAATTAAATGCCAAAATATGCAGAACTGAAAAAAACATTACATCAAAACATCTATACACTGCATAACATTTCATCTAAATATCAACACCTGAAAGTCTGAAACCACGTTTTGAAAACTGAATCAAATTCAATCAAAGACGGATTTTAAAGAAACATTATTGGAATGACAGAAAGATGTCCATAATTGAGCAAACTGGTCAGTTATATCCTTGCTTAATGACCTACTTGGCAGAGTCTTGGTGATGACTGGCATGGCAGTGCCTGCCACAGCCTTCACTGTAGACTCGGCGGTCTCAAAGGTGTACTTCATCAAGCGGTTTGTATCCTTCGTATGATTGTATAGACTGCCCAGCTGACCCATGGCCGTAGTGACCAGGGGCAGGCTGCCCATGCGGCTCAAGAACTGCAGTTGGGTATCACCGACTTCCGCCATGTCCAATCGCTGTTTTTCCTGCTGGCTTTGACGATACATTCGACACTGCCAGAGAAAAACAAACACTGACGCTACACGACTGACTCAATATGCAAACTTGGCACCCATATTCCTAGCGGGTGATCAAATAATAGGAATATACATGTGTCAGGAAAATGGGCAATGTAACCATAACTTCCATGATGTCAATGAGTGCAAGTGTAATACACATAAATACAGTTAAGTCACTTTATAGCTGGCTTAAATATAACCATTCAGCAGCAGCCAACGGCAACATTGTCCAGTAGGTGCACGGTTATTCAATAGGTATCACTAATAAGGTTTAATACCAATAGAAACCAATGAATGTTTAACTATTAACTAGGTTGCCACCCAGAGCCAAGCTATAGATGGCAAATGAACAAGGAAGCCTTTGGCTTATCGAGAGTTCACCAAAATATAATATTACTTCTTATAAAATTATACATGAAATAGTATTGTAAATAAAATTTTAAAACAAATTCTAAAATGTCAGCACTTAATACATGGTCTCTATAAATACATAACTTAAATAAAAAAAATCACATAAAATGTCCTACAATAATAACAATTTGTTATAATAAAACATTAATTAAAAATAAATATATGAATAGATAATTTATTTGATATTTAGAATACTTTCTAAAAATAATAACACATTCATCCTAGGTATAAGCCACCCATGCCAGGTAACTATCACTTTTATTTTTAAACACATTTACTGCTTGCATTGACACAATCATGACTTATATAATTTATTCCAGTTATTTATTGTTCGCTGAAAGGCCATGGTAATGAAATGTATCAAGTACATGTACATAACTTGCCAAATGTTATTTAATGATTTACACCTAAACATAATAAATATTTAGGTAAATAGGCATTTAGTTATTACGACAGGAAAACGCTCACCTATCTACGTGCTACAACCACATTAACACTACAATTTTATATTAATTGAACATTATAACATTCGTATAACATTTATTTTCTAGCTCATACTTTGCAAAAAATTATCTTTTCTAATGTCCAACGCTTATAAATGGCATAACCACCAGAGTGTCCATGAGTACACGTTCCGGCATTTGTCATGCAGTTATTGTTAGACGTGTTCTGTTGCAGGTAATACGTTGTTTACCTCGTGTTAGGAGGGGTAAATTCAGGCTACGCAAATCACCGCGTTACAATATAACACAAGCAACTACGTAGCCGTTACTTAAACATGTAGTGCTATTTGAGACGACACAAAAACTGCGTCGGATTACCATAATATATACTGGATGATAGTGGAAGCGAAAATCGAAACACATTCAACACGTTTTACCCGAATAATCGTGAATACACAAAGCCAGATTGAGTGACAGCGCAGTCAAACGAAATAAAATGAGCCTGCATCCGCCCCATTACCATGGGCCATGGTTGTGACGTTTCAAATTCACAGCCGACTTTGATCACGTCTGTCTATATACGATTAGAACAATCTTATTTGGTCAAATCCTTAACACACAAAATACACGTCAACACTTACCTCTAAAAACTCCCGACTGACGGGTGCAGGCTAAACTGGTATTTATACGGCGCCTACTTATTGCGTCATCAGTCATATGACAGTGACTATGTCAAAGGTGACCCTTGGGTCAAACCAAATGCATTATGAGCGGGGAGACTTTGGAAAACCAGTGGTGGGCTGTATGCCCGAAATTGGTCCTTAGTCCTTATGCCACACGTATAACTAAGCTGTTTCTAGTCATCATTACAGACTATTGCTCAAGTGCTTTTGCAAAATGTTCACTAACATTCCTCAATAATCCCAAATTGTTCTGCATTTTGCAAACGCATTAATTATTGTTCTCCCCATTAATTTGGTCAGTCCTCTTTGGCCATTGGACTGTTCTGTCTATGGCTATGCTAGACTACGACCCAATCTATTACGTAACAACAGGCTAGCTGACAGGGAACATCTGGCAGTGTTGTGAAGTTTTAATTGGACTGACAGTCAGGAAGGCACATGAGGTTGCTAACTTGCTATATGCTTTGATTTTGGAGACAGTCAGAAATCCTGAATGTTCATATTACACACGCGCTCAAGCACGCACACTGACTGTATTATGTACTAGATGCCATTGTATGGATGTATGAATGCATATATGTATTATATGCGTGAATGCGTGTACGTGTGCATGCCTCTGTGTATATTACATTATTGGGCTGAATATACATTTTCCACACATATATACATATTATATAATTATATGTATAGGCCCGCAAACGTACACACAGGCATGCGCTCAATCACACGTACACCAATGGCATATTTAAATTTTGGAGAAATGTGTTCAGGCACCAATAAAAAAAGTTAATATATATATATACAATTGGATAATTATGTGGGCTTATTTATATTACAAGCATGAGTTGGCAAACTCTAAAGTTCAGGAGTTAATTACAGACTTCACCACAGGTAAATTTATGCAAGTGGCCAGACCCGGGTTAAATATATAGGCATTGCATTGTCGTACTATAAATGATAAATATAAGTTGATGAGAATGCAGCACTATTCCATGGCATATCTGGGTAGACTTTATGCATTTTATATTGCATTTCTACAAATAACTACAATATCTGAAAGTAATTGGGAAAATAAAATTTATTTCCCAAATACAGTGCTGTGTTAATTGCCAATGTTAGAACACGGACTGGCGACACCGGTACAGCTTGTAATACATAACAATGATATTTATAACATCACAAAACCAACACTGCCAATGCACATACAATGTACAACAGTGGTTTTAACATCTGCTGACAGAACATGTGATGCCACCTACATCTGATCAAGTGCAGTTCTATATGTACAAGCGTTATATCAATTAAGTTGTAATGATCAACAATGTTATTTAGATGCCAATTAACGAAGTATTTCCAATTCTGGAAACATGTAATAGTGATTGTAGACATAATCAGAATGTTGTGCTTCACACAGACAAAACAGTAGCTCGATATCTAGACCATTTTCTATTCTAAATCATGTAGGGTACTTGAAATAGACTACAGATGTAGATACTTTGGCAAGTGCAGTTATACATGTGCTTGCCTCGTAAACAATTATAAGTAAACATATTTTAAGTTTATTGTGATAACTTCACACATTTCCAAAACAAAGACATTCTAAAATGCCTTTTTCTTGTTCTTCTTCCTGTCAGATAGCCACCATCCTTTGGGCAGAACAAGTCTGCTTTGAGATTATGTTGCCTTGTTTACTAAAAAAAAAAAAAAATGATGAGCTGGGTGTAAAACAAAAATAATAAAAATAAATCGCCATGTGACCAATTCTGCGGTAGATATGGGTCTCCACGGTGCAGGGGTAAACATGGAGTACAACAGATAGTCAGATACTCTGTGTTGGAACTGATCTTGATATCCATCATATGTATATAATATCTCTATCATATTTCTATAAAACATCATGTCTTCCATTTTTTCCACTCTATGACTGTATAACTAATTTTAACATTTCTTACATATTCCTAATTTCAATGGACTGGGTCACAGAGAGAGAATTAGTTATTTGTATTGTATTAGTATATGTTATAGAGAATTACAGTATAACTGGTTTGATGATGGTGGTGCTCTTTAGGTAAAACGTTAGCCGTCAATATGCTACAAAATTGCAAGTAATTAAAATAAAATGCTTAAGATTCAGTACAAGGTGTGCATTACATTACCATGATAGACATGCACAAATAACAAATACTACTGTTGCCCGATTCAAAGATCCATGTGAGAAACAAGGCTTAAATGTGCACTGGGTTTGCAATGCACCACATAAAAACAGCTTATGACAAATGAAAATGGGCCAAGAGACCCTGAAGCCCTTTGAATTATGCAGCAAGTTTGTAATTATGAATGAAATGTGTTCTGGTGAATCATAGTCAATACCTAGTCGCTTCACTATAATCACACAGTTGGCATTTTCTCTGGTTATTCATATGTGATTAAAAGAAACAGAGCAAAATTGCGTGAATGCAGCAACAAGACAGTGCTATATAAGAACCTACCTTTACCTTTTAGACCAGACTAGATATACATGCAGTGGTTTTAGTGTTCTTCCACTCCATTCAGCCAGCCCAGTGATCAGAATGCAGTTGATATCAATAGTGTACACTTCTGTCTATAGTCACTTAGAATGTAAATGTTATATGTTTGTTACTTATTGGTGACAATACACCACAGTCACACCATTTTAAAGATCATTGAATAAGCATCAAAATAAACTGAAGTTGCATTTACAGAAAATCAATAGTTTTGAAGATACAGCTTTAGTAAAATCTGCAGAAGTAGTTGCCTGCCAGATGGAATACCAATTAGCTATGCTTTCCAGGCTGCTGGCCACCTGGCCTTCAGTGTGTGGCTGTGGGGCAGTCTGGAATACACAAGTACAGTCAATTATCAATTAGTTCATGACAGGCCACCTAGCCTCCATAGTTGGAGTCAGTGACACTGTCTTGATTACACAAGCACTGTCTTCTAGTCTATACAGGCAGACACTGGCACAATATGGAAAGGTAGCTTTTGGGGAGACTTGCGCAACACTGTCATGACTGGTGAAATATGTTGATGCCTTAGGCTCCAGTGGAAGCGAAGAGAATATGTAGGCATAAATAATAATATACATGCAAGTGATTGCTTCAATTGCTAAAACCATTTCTCTTGTGTATTGACAGTCTTAATTATGGTCACATGCTGACAGTCTTAATTATGGTCACATGCTGACAGTCTCAACTATTGTCACATGCTGACAGTCTCAACTATTGTCACGTGCTGACAGTCTCAACTATTGTCACGTGCTGACAGTCTCAACTAATGTCACGTGCTGACAGTCTTAACTGCTGTCACATCTTGACAGTTTTAACTGCTGTCACGTCTTGACAGTCTCAACTGCTGTCATGTTCTGGCAGAGGTGTCTCGTCACTTGATGGAGGTGTCTCGTCACTTGACAGAGGTGCATTGTCTTCTCCCTGCTCCATGTCTAGTTTGTCAATTCGTGCCGTGTACTTTGCAGCGAAAAATTTGAAGATTGATTCAAAGCTGGACCAAGATGTCCATTCGTGTGTCGTGTGCCCTGCAACGTAACATGCTGCATTACTCTTGTAATTCAAACTGGTTTTTATGGAAATTGCTGAAATAGGAGACAAATATACACTCATCCACGAAGCAATGTATATGATGTGTGATGTGTGATGTGTGATGTGTGATGTGTGATGTGTGATGTGTGATGTGATGTGATGTGATGTGATGTGATGTGATGTGATGTGATGTGATGTGATATGATATGATATGATATGATATGATAGTGAGGTGAGGTGAGGTGAGGTGAGGTGAGGTGAGGTGATGTGATGTGATGTGATGTGATGTGATGTGATGTGATGTGATGTGATGTGATGTGATGTGATGTGATGTGATGTGATGTGATGTGATATGATATGATATGATATGATATATGATATGATAATATTATATGATATGACCTATGATGATATCGTATGATACAATGGTCACCTTGTTGAAAACGACTGGAAACAGTTATGATAAATCATTGAACTGACAACTACCTAATGAAGGTGGGTTTTATGTAGGTTGAAAATGGTTGGACCTGGAGGGTGTTGCACTGGACAGCAACCTTGTTACACCTGGTTAAAACCCTACCTGATGACACAAGTGGAGCGTCATCTCCGTAGTCATCCCACATCAGCAGAGGGGTGTCCAGTGGCTTGCGGCTTGAAACCCAATTCCTCGCATTCTGCAGCATAATTACCATCATTAAACAATCTGCAAAGTTTCTGAAAGAACTTAAACAAAGTATAACTAATTATTGCTTGTGCTTTCTGCTTGTAATCAACAATACACTGAGCGGTGAATTATTTGTATGCAAAATGCAACACAGTTCCAGAATTGGTCATTAAGTTTGTTAATGTGATGTAGCAATCATGCCAAATGACACAGACCTTATGGTAGAACTGTTGACACTTTGGTCATTACATTTGTTAATGTGATGTAGCTGTCATGATACAGACCTTATGGTAGAAATGTTGACACTTTGGTCATTACATTTGTTAATGTGATGTAGCTGTCATGATAAGTGACACAGACCTTATGGTAGAAATGTTGACACTTTGGTCATTACATTTGTTAATGTGATGTAGCTGTCATGCTAAGTGACACAGACCTTATGGTAGAACTGTTGACACTTTGGTCATTACGTTTGTTAATGTGACACAGCTATCATGCCGAGTGACACAGACCTCATGGTAGAACTGTTGACACTTTGGTCATTACGTTTGTTAATGTGACGCATCTGTCATGCCGAGTGACACAGACCTCATGGTAGAACTGTTGACACTTTGGTCATTACGTTTGTTAATGTGACGCATCTGTCATGCCGAGTGACACAGACCTCATGGTAGAACTGTTGACACTTTGGTCATTACGTTTGTTAATGTGATGCAGCTGTCATGCCGAGTGACACAGACCTCATGGTAGAACTGTTGACACTTTGGTCATTACGTTTGTTAATGTGATGCAGCTGTCATGCCGAGTGACACAGACCTCATGGTAGAACTGTTGACACTTTGGTCATTACGTTTGTTAATGTGATGCAGCTGTCATGCCGAGTGACACAGACCTCATGGTAGAACTGTTGACACTTTGGTCATTACGTTTGTTAATGTGATGCATCTGTCATGCCAAGTGACACAGACCTCATGGTAGAACTGTTGACACTTTGGTCATTACGTTTGTTAATGTGATGCATCTGTCATGCCAAGTGACACAGACCTCATGGTAGAACTGTTGACACTTTGGTCATTACGTTTGTTAATGTGACGCATCTGTCATGCCGAGTGACACAGACCTCATGGTAGAACTGTTGACACTTTGGTCATTACGTTTGTTAATGTGACGCATCTGTCATGCCGAGTGACACAGACCTCATGGTAGAACTGTTGACACTTCTCCTGGGAAGGCACACTGTGGACGGAGTCAGTGAAGGCCACTGCAAACACTCGCTTCTGGAAGTCGTCTGTTCTCTCCCTCAACTGCCAATCACAGTGAGAACATATGATGATGCCAGGTGTAAAGACTGGCTCTCCTGAATGTACTTCAGACATACATCACTACTGGTGTCAGGACAAAGAGACATCTTAGAAATAATACAGTACAACACGCCTATAATGAACTACTTTGTGGGGAGCTAACAAGTTTGTTATATCCGAAATTTGTTATACGTATGAATGTGATTATCCGCTAGGTGGCACTGCTTTGGGTGACAGTTTTATACTATTCGCCAGGTGTCTATCAAACACAGATATTTTGTTGTGTAACATTCATTTAGATGACACATAAAACAGTTACAAAATATTCTTATTATGTACAGTTATAGTATAGCAGTCGACCATATGCGAAAAAATTATGAAATGCAACATGATGTACTAGGAGCGACATGGACCAAATGATGGGTTCCAGGTCACGGACGGGAAGTGTTTGCGAACAACCGGGCGATTTTCGGGTGGAGTGAAATTCATTATAGGAGAACTTTGTTCAGGAAAAGGTGCCTGTCATAACTTTGAATTATATCCGTGTTCGTAATATGGGTGAAAGTTTATGATGGCAAAGATAGGGACAAATCTACAAATCTGTACGTAAGAAATTGTTTCATTTTATCTGTCAATTCATTATAAGTGTGTTGTACTGTACTATGGCAGCATATTTATGTGAAGCTAGCTGATTTAAACTAGTGCTGAACAGTGAAAAAGACAGTTTAAAAAATATTTGTGTGGTTAAAGCGGCCTCCAAATCAAAGAGACCGTATGATAGACATGGATGGCTGGCTACCTGTAGTTGCTACAATGTTACCACATAATGCCAAGCTTCAGTGTTACTATACAGTGTGCTGCTCGTGATGATTGGTTACTTATGACATCATTTGACTGATATAATTATGTGCTACTCACTGATTGGTTACTTAACAGGTTGGTTGCCAGAAGACACCATGTGCTGCTTGCTGTGATTGGTTACTTACCAGGTCAACTGACTGAGAAGATTATGTGCTGCTCTCCGTGATTGGTCATCTACTAGGTCGACTGACTGTGGTAATTATGTGTGGCTCTCTGTGATTGGTTACTTACCAGGTTGGATGTGACAACGCCACCGTAACTGTGAGCAACAATAGCAATGTGGGTTGCTTTGCCCTCCGCCACAAACTTGTCCCACACGTACAAGCCATGGCTGTCTGGGGTGGAGTTCTCCTGTCAACATCACCCACTCAGTGTGACAAGCAGCACTCTCCATGAATGTCATCATGTACCCCACAATCTCACTTGGGCATCTCTTAATGGACTATGTTGTACATGTCCCAGCATTTAAAAAACCTGACCAGAACTACTTAAATTTGATGTTGTTTAAATGTTGTTTCTTACGAACCAGGCTCCAAAGACATAATAATATATGGAAGAAACTTACTTAAAGTTATATTAGTAGATACTGTTATTTATACTGGCTATGGCGAAATGCAATCATGATCAACTGTGGCCCAACCCATAATTGCTACTATTACATTAGCTAGCTTTACATTCAATAATGTCATCACCTTTTTTCTTTTAATAAAAATGTGATATAATGTCTAAATCTACAAAGAGAAATGTTATCACAGGAAATTTTTGTTCAGTTTTCAAGTGTGAACTATAACTTAATATCCCCCCCCTGCAGTAAATGCACTGAACATGACCAGATCCCAAACACAGTGATGACATAATAACAATATCACTGTCGATATTTGAACAACTGAAAGTGACACAACCTACACTTAGACAGTCACTGCAAATACATTCACTAAAATCGCAAATACCAGCACTGCCAATATTTTTTATCACCAACACTAACCCGGCAAGTATCTAGATAGCTAGATAAATGACATTAGCAATGATATACATAACACTGAGATCACCAACAGTAATAGTGACATTGCCTGAGTTATTTTGGCAACATAATCCACTACCAATGCATAAATTGCTAACAGCAACAAGGCCAACATATATATTACAATAATTAACATATAAATAGCGACCAATTCAATACTCACCCTAATGGACACATATCGCCCATCAATCTTTACCCTGTTGAGGTTTGTGTTCAGGACCATTACTGCGTACCCCTCTTCCACGCCCTTCTTGATGTAGGGCAGCTGTGTGCCACAATCCAAGTTGTTGTTTATTATCAGTCTGCATCATAACAATCCAAGTTGTTGTTTATTATCAGTCTGCATCATAACAATCCAAGTTGTTGTTTATTATCAGTCTGCATCATAACAATCCAAGTTGTTGTTTATTATCAGTCTGCATCATAACAATCCAAGTTGTTGTTTATTATCAGTCTGCATCATAACAATCCAAGTTGTTGTTTATTATCAGTCTGCATCATAACAATCCAAGTTGTCGTTTATTATCAGTCTGCATCATAACAATCCAAGTTGTTGTTTATTATCAGTCTGCATCATAACAATCCAAGTTGTTGTTTATTATCAGTCTGCATCATAACAATCCAAGTTGTTGTTTATTATCAGTCTGCATCATAACAATCCAAGTTGTTGTTTATTATCAGTCTGCATCATAACAATCCAAGTTGTTGTTTATTATCAGTCTGCATCATAACAATCCAAGTTGTCGTTTATTATCAGTTTGCATCATAACAATCCAAGTTGTTGTTTATTATCAGTCTGCATCATAACAATCCAAGTTGTTGTTTATTATCAGTCTGCATCATAACAATCCAAGTTGTTGTTTATTATCAGTCTGCATCATAACAATCCAAGTTGTCGTTTATTATCAGTTTGCATCATAACAATCCAAGTTGTTGTTTATTATCAGTCTGCATCATAACAATCCAAGTTGTTGTTTATTATCAGTCTGCATCATAACAATCCAAGTTGTTGTTTATTATCAGTCTGCATCATAACAATCCAAGTTGTTGTTTATTATCAGTCTGCATCATAACAATCCAAGTTGTTGTTTATTATCAGTCTGCATCATAACAATCCAAGTTGTTGTTTATTATCAGTCTGCATCATAACAATCCAAGTTGTCGTTTATTATCAGTCTGCATCATAACAATCCAAGTTGTTGTTTATTATCAGTCTGCATCATAACAATCCAAGTTGTTGTTTATTATCAGTCTGCATCATAACAATCCAAGTTGTTGTTTATTATCAGTCTGCATCATAACAATCCAAGTTGTTGTTTATTATCAGTCTGCATCATAACAATCCAAGTTGTTGTTTATTATCAGTCTGCATCATAACAATCCAAGTTGTCGTTTATTATCAGTTTGCATCATAACAATCCAAGTTGTTGTTTATTATCAGTCTGCATCATAACAATCCAAGTTGTTGTTTATTATCAGTCTGCATCATAACAATCCAAGTTGTTGTTTATTATCAGTCTGCATCATAACAATCCAAGTTGTCGTTTATTATCAGTTTGCATCATAACAATCCAAGTTGTTGTTTATTATCAGTCTGCATCATAACAATCCAAGTTGTTGTTTATTATCAGTCTGCATCATAACAATCCAAGTTGTTGTTTATTATCAGTCTGCATCATAACAATCCAAGTTGTTGTTTATTATCAGTCTGCATCATAACAATCCAAGTTGTTGTTTATTATCAGTTTGCATCATAACAATCCAAGTTGTTGTTTATTATCAGTCTGCATCATAACAATCCAAGTTGTTGTTTATTATCAGTCTGCATCATAACAATCCAAGTTGTTGTTTATTATCAGTCTGCATCATAACAATCCAAGTTGTCGTTTATTATCAGTCTGCATCATAACAATCCAAGTTGTTGTTTATTATCAGTCTGCATCATAACAATCCAAGGTGTCGTTTATTATTAGTCTGCATCATAACAATCCAAGTTGTCGTTTATTATCAGTCTGCATCATAACAATCCAAGTTGTCGTTTATTATCAGTCTGCATCATAACAATCCAAGTTGTCGTTTATTATCAGTCTGCATCATAACAATCCAAGTTGTCGTTTATTATCAGTCTGCATCATAACAATCCAAGTTGTCGTTTATTATCAGTCTGCATCATAACAATCCAAGTTGTCGTTTATTATCAGTCTGCATCATAACAATCCAAGTTGTCGTTTATTATCAGTCTGCATCATAACAATCCAAGTTGTTGTTTATTATCAGTATCAATCTTCATTTGTCATCCCGTGTGTGACTAAATTGAGGGTACCAGCTTATTTTTTATTTACTATTACATTCTTAATACTAGTTCTGACTACAAAATGCATGTTGTTTAGTTACTTTATTAAAGTTCACAATTTGAAAGATTCCACCTGCAACACATTCAAATGGTAAACAAAACACTGTTTCAAAACAAAATTGACTGCCAATAATGCTGAGGCGAGCAGAGTTAACCGCAATACCATCTGATGTTTAACTTTCGTACGGAGGACCTCACACAGAGTGTGTCCAAAGGACCAGTGAGAGGACCCCCCACAAAGTGTCAGAAAGACCAGTGAGAGAACCCCCACAAAGTAAATATGTTGAAAGAACCTTGAGAGGACCCCCACAGTGAGTGTCAGGACTAGTAAGCAGACCCCCATATAAGGTGAATGTGTTGAAAGGACCAGTGCAAGAACCCCCATAGAGGGTGAATGTGTCAGATGGACCATTGAGAGGACCCCATAGTGAATGTGTTGAAAGGACCAGTGAAAGCACCCACATAGAGTGAAAGTGTTAGAAGGACCATTGAGAGGACCCCATAGTGAATGTGTTGAAAGGACCAGTGAAAGCACCCCCATAGAGTAAAAGTGTTAGAAGGACCAGTGAGAGGACCCCATAGTGAATGTGTTGAAAGGACCAGTGAAAGCACCCCCATAGAGTGAAAGTGTTGGAAGGACCAGTGAGAGGACCCCACAGTGAATGTGTTGAAAGGACCAGTGAAAGCACCCCCATAGAGTGAAAGTGTTGGAAGGACCAGTGAGAGGACCCCACAGTGAATGTATTGAAAGGACCAATGAAAGCACCCCCATAGAGTGAAAGTGTTGGAAGGACCAGTGAGAGGACCCTCAACAGAGAGTGATAGCCTTGGAAAGACCAACAAGCGGACCCCTAACAGAGATCAAATGTACAGGAGGGGCTTGTAAACGGACCCAGGACCAACCTGCGTGCCCACTGCCCTGCACGGACCACGCCGGACCCATGGATGAGGATGAGTAACTTGTCACTGGAGAGATAGTCATCTGTGGCGAAGAAGAAACTTCGCGCCTCATCTTCTGAGGCATCAGTCTACAAGTAGAATCAGCACAAGTCAGCAGAAGTCAGCATTGTGACTGTCAGCTTCGCAAATACATTCTCGCGCCCAAGGGTCACTGCAGCTGATTACGTCAGTACCCGGTCTTCTCTACTCCTGGCAAACCCCTTTCAAAACTCGTTTTTTAATGTCATCCAAGGCAATTGGAGAGTGTGGTCGGCCTCTGGTCATGTGATATACTTTTGGTTGTTTTCAGCCACACACTGCAATGTTTAGGGCGTGAATGGGTCATTATATTGGGATTCCCACCAGTCGCGTACCCATATTCAAATTGGTGTGGGTATTTGCACTGTTCCCTCGGCTGACACAGTAGCGACTGGCAAAGTCAATTGCTATAATTATATAATTCTACTCCTCACACTCCCCAGCCTTACAGAGATGATCAGCCAGGAGTAGTAATGACCCCTGGCTTGCTAGGATGTGTTAATGCACTCTCCCAGCAATCCACCATACAGGGATGACAAGCATACTTTGGCACAACTAACTCAGACCCTGCATACAGGTTTGTATCAAAAAATAAACCTGACAATTTGATATTATTGATTTGATATTATTTACGTAGTGTATACAAACTAGTATAAATACCCATCCCCTGGGTACCTCTACATGTAAATACACACGGTACAGACATGGGAACAATTTTTCTACCAGACATTTGACACATATGAAAGATTACATGACTCAGAACAACGAATTTAGACAAAATTCTCTCAACGTAAAAAAGCATTTTTTAAATATTAATTTTGAACCATATGGTTGATGAACCTATTCATGTACACAGACAATCGCCAATTCCAGCTTCCTTCACTTCACTCGTCCTTTCCCATACTCCTTTCTTCTCCCACTCACCGGCAGCCATATGCGTTTGAGATGTGCCTCTGTTTCCAGCAACTCATACACGTGCTCTGTGATCAGCTGCAACAGCAGTGCCAGAGTTTAATCCAGTAACACTGAACATTAAACAACAACTCTTACACAGATGAAAAATACAGAGCTATATAATTATAAGTGTGTTACTACAGAGAAGATACGGCAAAGAAAAAACTTGATCAACAAGGAAGAAATGACGTCTGATATGCAGTGAAATTATCGACTGTTCATAATTTTTATTTCTGATACCGTTATGGCGTTTTCATTTACAGGGAATATAATTTTTTACATGCAATTTCAAGTTATTCATCATGATGTCATAGATTTATTTAGAGACCTATTAACCTGTCATTTGGATGGGTTTTGTGCATATTTTGTGTGACACTGTTGTGTATAATATGTAAGGATTAAATTGTGACTTTTTCGACATATATTGGACTGCCTTTTACGTATGCATGCTTAGATGCATTTGTCTACAAGGACATTTTTACCAAAAACATTTGATCTTCCTTAAATGATGTTAAGATAACAAAATGTACATACAGGAATACTGAAGCATTGCATGAATTCAACACACACACTTTATCAGACAAGCCTGACCTTATCATAAGACAATTAGTTAATAAATTCACCTCGCCAATGTCTTCATATCTCTTCTGGTTGTCCCCGTGATTGTTATAGACTTGGAACTCAAATGGCATGCCATGCTCATCTCGCAACTGACCCTCTACAATACAAATGGATGAGTCCATTACTAGTGGGAGGGGGTGGCAGGTGAGACATCTCACATCCATCTTGTACTGGGGCCAATGTACGTCATTCAACTATCGTATAGTTCGCCTCCCACCTGACCAATTTAACCTCCCTGTTTATACTTATTTTAGGTGAACTCCCTCCACAATATTTAACAGCAACCTTCCATCCTTTCACACATTAGTACGAGACTAAACTGACCCATACACAAAGTATTAAAATAATTAACGTACAGTTTATATACAAAACATTGCAAATGTTCTGAAGAAAATTATATTGGATATTTATGGAAGGTTTTATATAGAATATAGTGTATTATAATGATAGTAATGCAACATAATCAGAAAGATCAACCAATGTTTTCATCCATAATATTACTGTTGATATGAAATGTTCTGACTGTTATATATGACACTGTACATCAACATGAATGCTTGTTAACTCTTCCATATACTATTTTATATTAAACAAAAACATGTCTGCAAATTCAAGTGAAACAATGAAAGGACAAAATTATAGCAACATTTATCCTAGTCTGTTGTACATTACATAGTAGACTATATACCAAACTTTTTTTGTAATTCGCTTACCTTTATTAAATGTGTATCCCCATTCTTCTAATGTCGTTGGCCGCTTTCTAGGTGGGAACCGTGGGACTTTGTCGGGAGTTTCTATGAAAGACGACAACAGTTATTTAACAATAATTATCTTGGTGTTTTTAAAATTAACAACATGGACCAGCAGTCCTAAAATTTGTCTTAAAAGTCTCAAAATGTTTAGCTTTAACTTAGTGTAATCTAACCCTGCCATGGATAGTCCCAAGCCCGGCTGAGAAAAGAGGAGGGTTGGGCAAAGGGCTAACAACCCTCTCCCGTAAAAAACAGATTGTTACGAAAACATCGACCAAAAGAACTCTACTGAACTTGAGAGAGGGAGGGCCTCCTGGGGAGAGTATGACGCCATGCAGTGAAAGCCGTAAGGAAGCTACATAGCCGATACCCTTCTTGTCTTCCAAGAAAATCTCAAAAATCGGAACATGGAACGTGAGAACCACGTTCAAAGCAAACAAAGCAGCCCAAATAGCAAGGGAACGACGGGCCTATAACATCACAGTACTGGGGCTATGTGAAACGAGGTGGACACAGCCGTGACAAGTCAGACTGAATACGGGAGAAATGATACTGTACTCGGGCATGAAGAGGAAGATGCACATCACACAGAAGGCGTGGCATTCATGTTGTCACATGAGGCACAGAATGCTCTCATTAACTGGGAAGCAGCAGGACCAAGGATCATCTATGCCTCGTTCAAAACAAAGAAAGAAAACATCAAGCTCAACATCATTCAGTGCTACACACCCACAAATGACAAGGATGAGGAAACAAGAGGTCTTTTACAACAAACTGCAGACATTGTGTGATAAACTGAAGGAGAAGGACATGACAATACTCTTGGGAGACTTGAACGCCAAAATCGGATCAGACAACAGCGGGTATGAAAAAGTCATTGGCAGACAGGGACTTGGCAGAATGAATGAAATTGGCGAGATGTTGGCTGACTTTTGTGCATTTAACAACAT
Organism: Ridgeia piscesae; assembly: GCA_025642075.2. NCBI lineage: Eukaryota > Metazoa > Annelida > Polychaeta > Sabellida > Siboglinidae > Ridgeia > Ridgeia piscesae. Next base: position 88,282 of record JAODUO010001053.1, on the reverse strand, counting down.
CATCATCGCAGGATTCATAAGGCAACCTGGGTATCACCGGACCACAGAACAGAAAATCAAATCGACCATATCTGCATAGGACGAAAGTTCAGAAGATCAATGCAGGATGTGAGAGTGCAGAGAGGGGCAGATGCTGCCTCAGACCACCATCTAGTGCTGGCCAGAATGAAGATGAAGCTGAAGAAGAGAGAAGCCAAGAGGAGCACCAGAACACAGTACAATGTGGACTTCCTAAAGGACAGGCTGACAACAGAGACCTTCCGACTTACAATGAGAAACAAATACGAAGCCCTACAATATCTTCTTGACGGAAACATGGATATAGACACACAATGGCAAAGTTCTGGGAAAGAAGAAATACCAACAAAAAGACTGGATTTCTGCAGACACTGTCAACAAAGTGCAAGTGAGGAAGGAAAAGAAAGGTGCAATTAACAACAGCCGAACGAGACCAGCAAAAGCAACAGCACAGGAAGAGTACACAGAGGCAAACAGAGCAGTCAAGAACAGCGTAAAAACAGACAAGGCAAACTTCATTGAAGACCTAGCCAAGGAAGCAGAGGACGCATCAGCCCAAAGAAACATGAAACAACTGTACATGATATAACAAGAAAACTAGCAGGAAAGTACATCAACACAGACAAACCAATCAAAGGTAAGAATGGCAATGTACTTACCAGTGATGGAGACCACTTGGAGAGATGGAGGGAACATTTTGAAGAACTGCTGAACCGGCCACCACCTCAGAACCCTCCAGACGCAGTTGAAGAAGTACTTCAGATAAACTGCGAAAGACCAAGTAAGGCAGAGATTGAGAAAGCCATCCATCACATGAAGAGAGGGAAAGCTTCCGGCCCAGACAAAATTCCTGCCAAGGCAATCAAGGCTGTATAGAGACCTCCAGAGAGATACTGCATGATCTATTGGGGAAGATATGGGAGCAAGAAGAAATACCAACTGAATGGAAAGAAGGGTACCTCGTGAAGCTCCCAAAGAAAGGAGATATGCAAGACTGTAAGAACTACAGAGGGATAATGCTCCTATCAGTACCCGGAAAGGTCCTCAATAGAGTCATCTTGGACAGACTGAAGACAGGGGTGGATGCCAAGCTCAGAGACCACCAAGCTGGCTTCCGTAAAGATAGATCATGCACCGACCAAATAGCAACACTGTGAATCATTGTTGAACAATCCGTGGAATGGGACTCATCCCTGTATATAAACTTTGTAGACTATGAGAAGACATTTGATAGCCTCAACAGAGATATGCTGTGGAAGCTTCTACAGCACTACGGGATACCGAATAAACTTATATCTCTGATAAGAAATATATGGCATGCAGAGTCATTCATGCAGGACAACTTATAGACTCTTTCATAGTGAAGACTCTTCCTTCCTGCTCGGATCATGAAAAAGACTAACAAAAAATAGAAGAAATGGGATCCAGTGGACACCTTGGAGCCAGTTGGAGGACCTGGACTTTGCGGATGACCTCGCTCTCCTCTCACACAGCCATCAACAAATGCAGGAAAAAACAGAGCTGCTAAACACAGTGTGAACACAGCTAGGATTCAACATCAACAAAAGAAAGACAAAGATTATGAAAGCCAACACAAAGAACAACAACCCCATTACATTGAAAGGAGAGCCTGGAAGAGACAGATTCGTTCACATACCTGGGCAGTAAAATCAACAAAAATGGAGACACAGAAGAAGACGTCAAAGCAAGGATACAGAAAGCAAGAGTTGCATTCATCATGTTGAGAAAAATGTGGAGAGCAAAACAAATCAAAATTAACATCAAACTGAGGATATTCAATTCAAATATGCAGTTTTACTCTATGGGTCGGAGACATGGCGAAGTACACAGAAGACACTAAAAAGAATACAGACCTTCATCAACAAAGGCCTGCGCAGAATCTTACACCTGAAGTGGACAGACAAGGTATCCAACACTACACTCTGGTGGAAAATGACCAAGCAACTAACCATAGAAAATGACATAAAGAAGAGAAAATGGAGGTGGATAGGACATACACTCAGGAAACCTCCAGAAACAATCACCATCAGGGAAGAGGCGAAGAGGTAGGCCATGAAACACCTGGCAAAGAGATACAGAAAGAGAAACAAAAGAGATAGGCTACACCAGGAGAGAGATGGAGAGGATGGCCAAGGACAGAAAACGGTGGCGTTCCTTGGTCAATGGCCTATGCTCCCAGCGAGCAAACAGTAAGTAAAGTAGTGTAATATAAAATAATCCTTGACATGATAGGCCAACAAAATACTCAGATAAGGCTTTCTGCCCACCCCTCAATAGAATAATTTATTTTAACTAGACTGATGAACACTTGAATATATTGGTAGTCTGTCTACCATTATCTACAGATATATTTAAATTATAGAATCCTAGTTGTTAATGTGGCATTTATTTTCATCATGATTTGACAAAAATGTATGAATTATCTATTTCATCAAATGTATCGCAATACTTGTTTTGAAATATGAGACAAATTTGTAATTGTCTTGCTCTATTTCAAATGGCATCCAAGAACTGGTAGCCAAATGAAATACAAGAAAACCTAGACTTAAGCAGCTTAGCCCCATGGCTACATGGCACCCTTGAAATGTATTTATTGTCAGTGTTCCACTGTTGTTTGATTTCAATTAATGTGTCTCACTGTCTGTGTCTCTCACATTATACAATAATATGTATAATATACAAAATACTTAGATAATTGTGTGTGTACTATAAACAGAATATATTACCATTTGCAACTTCTCGTTCTTTGTCCCCGTCATCATCGATGTCATTGTCAACAGTTTCCACTGAACCTTCTGCATTTTGCTGTGCATTATCTTTATCGCTGACATCATCCATTTCTATGTCACCTGTTTTTGGTGGCTCATGTGGACTTAGTTGCATGTTGTCATGGTCACCAGCACCATCCTCATCTTTATTTTCTGATTCTCCTGACTTGTCTGTATTTTGTTGTACAGCTTTGACACCAGCAATGTCGCTGTTTTTGTTGTCTGACTCTGTGACCGCATCTGTGTTTTCCTGTGCATTCTCTTTGTCACCTAGCACACTCACTTCTGTACTTGTACTTGGCTTACCTGCATTCTGCTCTATGCTGCTTTTGTCACTAACAGTAACAGTGACATCTTCTGTGTCTTTATCCTCTTGAGAAACATCTTCATGACTGACATCGTCCCTGTCTGTGTCACATGTTTTTCCTGGCTCTTGTGTACTTAGTTGTATGTTGTCACGATCACCATCCCCGTGCTTGTCTTTGTTTTCTGATTCCCTTGACTCTGTGCCTTTATCATTTCTTGTTCTTGGCTCACCTGCATTCTGCTGTACACTGCCTTGGTCACTGACACCTGTGTTTTTGCCTTGACCTGGTTCTTTCTGCTGATGTGCTTGGCGCTGTACAGAGACATCTTTCTGTGAGACACCAACCATGTCAGATTCGTCACCTGTTTTTCTGAGCTCACCTGTGTCGATTCCGATATCACCTTTGCCACTGACATGACCAGTGTTTAATTTATCATAATTTTTCAGTTGCTCATCTGCTTTGTCTCCTGCGTTTTCTTTATCGCCAACAGTACCAATGTTTGTTGTAGGTGATGCCTCAATCTCTTGTGCCTTTCTTTCACCATCTTCTTCACGTTCACTAGTGTCAGCTGGGTCGACGTCCATAGGTACTGGTGCCTCAGCTTGTGTGTCGTCGCTTGATACAATGTCAGTATCTGTCCTGTCATCAGTCTGTACCTCCATTGACTCTGGGTGTGGCTCATGTACTCCATCTAGTTCTGTGTCTGTTGCTGTCACCTCGTTCTCACCTGAGTGCTGGGGGTCCGCTGACATGTTGCTGAGTGAAGAAATCACCTGTCATGAAGAACAAACTGAAAGGGTGATGTAGTAATACCTCTAGCATTCAAAACAAGGTCGCCATGCACCATACATGCTAGTTCAGAAATTAGAATATATAGCTGTAATTTCCCACTTCTGCAATGCCCCATTGCTCGTGTACATAACAACCGTAGTAACGGTCAGTTTACAAGTCATGCTAGTAAATATGGTGATTTAAAGACCTACAAAATGGTATGGAACATTCTTACAGGTTCTTACAGGTCCTTTTCTGGAGTTTAAAGGGGTAAACGTACTGTTACGACTCGGGAGAGCTTTTTTTAGTACTCGAGCAAGGGAAAATAAAGACCACTAGACAGTACCCAAATAATCGTACTCACGATTTCTTTGATTTCATTTTTTTTATATGAACAGTTGCAAGCAAAATATTAGACAGATAAAATGGCAATATTAAAGTAATCTAATAAATGTAATAATAATCAAAGGGATTCATTTTCTATTACTGTTGAGCATTTCAGTTAAATAAATATTCAGTCAGATTTCTCTAATTAATACCTTCTCTTCCAGAGAAGCAACATCTCCTCACCCTCCTGCTTAGTACAAAAAGTTATATTGTGACAGTCCCTGGGGAAGCACTGCAGGAGATAAGCATCCCCTAACACCTTGCTTTGTAATTTTAGAAGCCAGGCCTCAGCCCCACCTGTACTGTTTGCTCTGTCAGTATGGTGTGAATGACTGGTCATATTTCCAACTTCCAGAATCCTGACTGGGTCTGGGCGGTTAGCTGCTAAATCCCTATTATGTTTAATTAAGTGCAAACTGTAAACCTGTCTAAATCCACAACCATTCTGTGTTTGTCCCATCCAGACATGGGGTCAAATACATTGAAATGCATTTAAATACAAATATTCTTGAGGGATTACAAATACTGTTTAAATATAAATGTATTTAAATATGAATACATTGAAAAGTATATCAAATACTTGTTCATATATTTTTCAAATACTTTTCTTTTTGTATTACTATGTAGGTAAAAGAAAAGCAACACATATATTGAGATATCTAGTTTATAGGCATAATTAGTGTTTTGCTCATATGATGACAGGCAGACCAGTGCTAGGGAGTATTGTTATTGCTAACTGCATCACAATGACAACTGACTGAAAGAGGTAAAGGCCAAAATATATTGTTTGTATTTTACGCCAGGAGGTCCATAATAATATAACGCCTATGTTGCCCTCAGAAGAGACACTGCTAATCATTGCTAGGATGTTGTGAGGAAGGCTCAACTTCAAAGTCAGCCAGGAAACCAGAATAACCTGGTGCCAAATTGAACCCTGACTAAAGAACAAAAGGGGATATTGACCTATGGTCACTGTTAGGTCCATCCTCTGGCTCTGAGCAAACACAAGTTGTGGTCACTGCAGGGCCAGGGGGAAGCCTGCTGTTAAGTGTCTTCATCAGTAATTAGCACTGTTGGGTGAAGTTGCAGTTAAGGTAATCAGTTTGGCAGGCATTACATGTGACAGTGAAAAAGAAATGTTGATATTGACAATGTATTTCCAAAAAAATATTTGAACAAGTCAAATACTTTAGGAAAGTATTTAAATACAAATACTTTTAATTCCTAAACATCAAATACACATATTTTAAAAAGTATTTATATACTTTCAAATACAAATGTATTTGACCCCATGTCTGGACCCATCTGATATACTACTCTTTTGAATATGCCCCCCCTGGTTTTGAAGTGTTGTTATTGTAATGTATTTGATCGTGTGTATTTGAAATTTTTAAATGCCTCCTATTTGTATTTCATTCAGAAACCATAAATTAAATTATTTATCCAGCATTAAATGATTCATCCAGATCCAATACCTGAGAAAGTCGTCTAATTATTAATAACAATAACACCTGGATAGTGGATAGCAGTAATCAGTTAGAACATTAGTGACACAACAACAGAACAAGAATGACACCTAGGGATTCCATGAAAGTCGCCTTTATGTTAGAAACATGATATTCATTAAAGTAATCATGAAAGTAATCATGCTTATATTGTAAAGTAATCGTACTCGTACTCGAGTATATTGTAAAGTAATCGTACTCGTGTACATTTGTTTTCTGAGTACTCGTACTCATGCATGTTCAAAGTAATCGTACTCGTACTCGAGTACATTTGTATTATACTCGCTCCATCTCTGGCTAGTATTAGGCATTCCTGCCTCTTGTGCCAGCTCTGTCTTGAGCATTGTTTTGAGACTGTGTGCATGCGTCTAAATGTGACACAGTCCATAGTAGAGGTGGTGCAGTAAAATCATTTTTTATAGGATGATTTTTCTATAGTTTATCAATTCTTACTTCAAATGATTGGACTGATGGAGCATCTACCACAGACTGTGGAAACATACTACGGATTCCCACCATGACTCATTGATGTGTGTGTTGGCACGACAAAAGCAACGCGGCATTGCCAATGGTGTACAACACAGTCTACAACTACAACATTGGAATGGGACGTTTATGTTTATCGTAATAAATTAAACACTCGATAAACTTAGTAGAAAGAAGTATTAAAAACATATGACACTTTTGGGACCAATTAATGACATTATACTGGCTCTCTGTTAAAAACTAACTGTCTAAGGGAGAAAGATAAGTGGCCTAAATTATTACCAGAATCGGTCAACAAACGTCGCAAACGACTAAATCCTTTTATTATCGCCTACCGTTTATTAGCGACAACGGCTTAACTGCCTTAACATGATGCTTGTCATATAACATATAACACTTACCACCGCAAACACGATTCCAAACAAGGGTATGACGAACACAGCTAAAACCGTCGTTCGAGTAGGCGTAAATCTTGTGCTTTCGTTTTGTTTTGGAATTTCCGCTGGTTGAGATATGCAATTAGATATCATCACGGAAACAAACTTTACTTTGGTAGCGCCGCCTACCAGAAATAGTACTCGATTGCCCAGATTCCGTGAGGTGGCAGCACTGTCATTATCTTTTCGCTAGACGTATGTGTCGTATCAGTGCGATATTGACGGTTATCAGAGTTGCGGTTTGCGCTGTTTAGACATCTAAAGAACTGTAATATGATAATTCTAAATGTGCCTTTGAAAAAAGAGTCACTTAATGTCAACTTGATGCGATTACAATAAGTCATCACGACACCACCATAACTGAATATTCGTACAACTGAAAAGCGTAAACACAACGTAAATGGCCGCCAACTTGTCTGTTTTGCCAACCAGCCGCCGCAGACGATCACGTGACTCGGCGTGTGACGTCACTGTGAAACGTCCTATAGATCTCTTCAGTGTCAATACCAGACGTCCACATCACTGCAGATCTCTTCCAAATCGTCACCAGACTGCCACGTCACTCTACAGACCTCTTCCGTGCTATCCTCCAACATCTACATCACTAAAGATATCTTCCGTGCTATCATGCGGCGACATATGCGTCAACCTATGTATTTCTTCCGGGGTGTCATCCAACCCTGACATCACTCTCGGTATCTTCCAAGTCGTCACCCAACCTCGACATCACTCTCGATATCTTCCAAGTCGTCACCCAACCTCGACATCACTCTCGATATCTTCCAAGTCGTCACCCAACCTTCACATCACTTTCGATATCTTCCAAGTCGTCACCCAACCTCGACATCACTATCCATATCTTCCAAGTCGTCACCCAACCTCGACATCACTATCCATATCTTCCAAGTCGTCACCCAACCTCGACATCACTCTCGATATCTTCCAAGTCGTCACCCAACCTCGACATCACTCTCCATATCTTCCAAGTCGTCACCCAACCTCGACATCACTCTCCGTATCTTCCAAGTCGTCACCCAACCTCGACATCACTCTCCATATCTTCCAAGTCGTCACCCAACCTTCACATCACTCCATATATATATTTACTGGCGTCATCCGACCTCCATATAACAAGGGCTATCTGAATTCCGTATCATCAGTCAACCTTTACGCACAGACACACGCACCAGATATGGGAAGACAGAGCAAGACAAGAAAGTGTGTAAAACACAAAGCGGCAGACAGAAAGAAATATGATTAGCCATTCAGTTAATGATTAGTCATATGCCTCACAATGAGCACACTGTGAGCCATTTCATATCACTCATATAATACACAACAAACCCTATTCATGTCCCTAATTTATAGCTTCCATCAGCCTTAAAGATCCAGATTCTCTCCACGGTACATGGTCCCCCGGCCTCAACCCAATGTACACGAGCTCCAGATACCTCACTGCCTAATTAACCTAATTTATTGCATGTGGTTTTGCTTAAAATGTTACGTCCTCTTCTCATTTTGATGTCCATGTATCATCATCATTATTATTGTTATCATAAAATACGCTTGATGAAATAAAAGTCTCGACATCACGACTATATATATATATATATATACTGCTTGTGATATGTCTGTTCATTTCGCACCTCATATCAGTTGTCACTACGTGTTACAGGGCTGTCTAATAACGTTATCACTCTATCTCCTTATCTCCATGTCTACCATTTGTACACCGTCCGCTGTCTCTTTATTTTGCATTAAGACAACTCCTGTGACCACCTTCCCATATCTCTGTGTTAAAATTTCACTCGCTGCTAAAGCAACATGCCTTTTCAAAAGTCTCTGTTTGTTTGCTGAATCTAGGGGTGTGTTCCGCCATAGAGCGCCATGATAGTTTTGCACCCCATTAAACGTTTAGATCCAAAACTGTTTAGCGTAGCGTTAATTCTGACACCGGACATGTTCCTAACCCGGGCTGTGACCGGTCTGGCTGTCATTTGTGTCCGTTCGTTTAACCACTTCGACCACATGTACAAGTAGTACAGTGGGTTGTACCTAACACTGGCAACACAATCAAGGCGCTAATAGTAAAAAGAAGACCGAAATAAAATTGCTTCTTTCCTGCTCTCCGCTGCGCAGCGCTGCGCTGCGCTGTTTTGTTCAGCTACCAGTAGTGTCACTGACGTAATGATTTCCAAAGTCCTACTATTGTCCGTTTTAACAATTTCCTGGTTGTCTTATTGTCCTGCACAATTTCCTAGATACGTATTTCATGTTTTACCTTAATATTTTATTTGTTTATAAATGCTCTTCTACGTCATAGCCTAATAGTGTCCTGTCATTTACTTTTCAAATGCGTTATTATCCATATCTAGGAAGAATTATTTACCGCGTTTTACAATAATTACGATCTCTTTGTCTGCATAATTTTAAGTTTATTTTTTTTTTTCGTTCTACGTCATATCCTAACTGTGCCTCAGTCCTTCGATATAAATGTTAACCTAATTTAGCGAAGCTCGCGTGCAGTGGCGAGAGGCCGTATTATCTGCTCGAGGCAGGGGTGTCGTCGGCACCAGCCGGGTCATTGTCGCCATTTCTGGCGAGATCTGGACCTGATAGATAGTATTAGGTAGGAATTTGGAAGAAATCCAGGATGGAGTCATGGAGTATCATTGCACATATCATTATGGTTACGTATAACTACACTATTCTAATTTCAATTACAATATAATGTTGTACTATCATTACCATCCATAGCTAAACAAACCAGTAGACCATACATTGTGAAAGTTCCATTCATATATTAGAATGAAACCAAATTACGATGTTGATGTCACTCACACCACACGGACGGATAAGGTTATTCTTTCTATTGGTTTTTCCCACGGATAAATAAATCACGATGATGTTCACACGTGTTATGGTTGTGATCTCAATGGTGTACTTGTAGCCAGTAAGATTGTTTTATTCGCTGCTGGAAGTTATCATCATTGAACGAATTGCATGTAACCTATGCGTGTGTGACAATGATAGTTGGGAATTGGCTTCAAATTACCACTCAATTTTCAATGACACTTTTCGAAGATGTCCACGGTAACGTTCAACAAGGGAGTGTCGCACACCCGGGATAAATATTTTCTTTAAAATGGTGACTGCTCTATGAAATAAGTTGACAGCGTTCTCTATTTGCCGTGTTTATCGCAGGCGTTGACGCATTTTTAAAAATCTCAAAACACCATGACTGTGTGAATCATGCAACATTTCCGTTGCGCAACTTCAACAAATCCTGGTGGCCAGAGTGACGAGTATTTTAATTCTTTGATGTCATCTGCATTTTATCCACTCAGTTATTCGATTGAAACAAAATAGCATTGTCTCTGTCACTACCTGATAACATTCTTCTACTGGTTGTCATTACTTTTGCAGATGTTGGCGACCAATGCCACCCATTGTCTCGGTTGTGTGGATGTCGTGCAATGCTTAGATAGTGTTTCTAACAATCCAGGTCGCCAGACTGTCAAGTAATTTCAGTCTTTGATATAATATTGTCAATATGAATCCTGCTTGTTGTGTTTTGGTGTAGCTCAAGATCTTTCCCTTATTCACTTAGCAGCTGCTATAGTGTTGATTTTGTCTCTCTATTTTTCCGTCCGTGATAATCTGTGCACAATTCTAAACAAAATTCCGATACTGCTAAGTTTCATCCTCAACACTCAGTTATTGACGACGATTCATTCCTTATAACAGAAAGACCGTTATACAGCATTGCAGTATAAAAGTACAAAATGAAACTGCATTTATGTTTCGATTGCCATTAACCAATGCTCGTTACTTTATCGTGGGACTGCGCGTTGTAATTCAACGTGGTTATGTTTGCGTTGTTGATAGGTCACCCATCACCCCCCCCCCACCCCACACACACACACACACACACACACACACACACACACACACACACACACACACACACACACACGGACACCCTTCACTCACTCCCCCACACACACTAATCATATCCCCTCTACCCCACACACTAATCCCCTCCCGACAAACCTCCACGCATATTGAACCCCTCGCCGCACCCACACACTGACCCCCCACTCACCTCCCACACATTGACCCTCTCCCCTCACCCGCACATACTGACCCCCACTTATCTCCCATACACTGACCTTCTCCCCTCACCCCCACACACCGACCCCCTCCCCTCACCCCCACACACTGACCCCCTCCCATCACCCCCACACACTGAACCCCTCCCCTCACCCCCACACACTGACCCCCACCCCTCAACCCCACACATACACAGATGCCCTGCGCCCACCCCCTCCACACACACTGCCCCCCTCCGTCAACACCTACGCACGCAATGACTTACCCATTAACCTCACACCCCACACACTGACCCCGTCCCCCACGCACACACCCAAACCCATCAACCCCCCACGCACCCACTGACCCCATCCCCTCACCCCGACACACTGACCTCCTTCACCACCATCACACACACGGGACCCCCTCCCCTCACCCACTCCACACCCCAACACACACACACACACACACACACACACACACACACACACACACACACACACACACACACACATACACACATACACACAACATACACACAAAACACACACACAAAATACACAACACACACACACACACACACACACACACACACACATACACACATACACACACAACAACACACACACACACACACACATACACACACATACACACACAACACACACAACACACACACACACACACACACACAACACACACACACACACACACACACACACACACACACACACACACACACACACAACACTGCCCCCCTCGTCAACATCCACGCACACACTGACACTGTGGCCTCACACCATACACTGACCACTCTCGCCTCCCTTCACCCCCAAACATTAACCTACCTCCTCTCACCTCCACACATTGATCTCCTTCCCCTCACCCCCACACAAACTGAATCCTTTCCCTTAAACCCCACGCCACTGACCCCCTCCCCTCACCCCAACCACACACTGACCCCGTTCCCTCACCCCCACGCACAACCTCCCTTCACTCACCCCCACACACACACACTGACCCTCTCCCCTCATACCCCACACACTGACCCCCCTCTCATGTTTGGAGGGCGAGTGGAAACCAAACACACAATGACCACCTCCACACACCCCCATGCAAACTGACCCCCTCCCCTCACCCCACACATATATTGACCCCGTTCCGTCACTCTAACCCTCACCCCATGCACACACACTCACCATCCTCCCGTCAACACATAATGGACACACCGATCCCTTCCCTTCACCCCCACATACTGACCCCCTTCACTTCACCTCACCACACATTGGCCTCCCTACCCTCACCCCCAACACACTGACCCCTCTCATCACCCCCACACACTGATTCCCTCCCCTCACCCAACGCAAACACTGACCCATCCTCTCACCCCCACACCCTGAACCCTCTCCCTCCCCTCACCCCAGCACACACACTGACCCCCTCCCTTCACCCCTAAACAATGACCTCCCTCCCCTCACCCACCACACACTGACCCATCCTCTCATCACCCCCCCCGCCACACACACACACACACAATGATCCCCTCCCCTCCCCTCACACAAACATTGTCCCATCCTCTCACCCCATACCCTGCCCCACACACATTGACTCTCCTCCCTCACCCCACACATTGACCTCCCTCCACTCACCACCCCCACACACTGAACCCCATCCCCTCGCCCCCACCACATACACTAACCCCCTCCAATCACCCTCACACACAGTGACCCCTGCCCTCAACCCCCACCACTGACCCCCTCTCTCTCACCCCAATACACATACCCCCTCCCCTAACCCCACACACTTAATCCCGTCCCTTCTCCCCCACACAGTGACACCCTACCCTCCCCACCCACACACTGATCCTATCCCCTCACCACCCAACACACTGACCCTCCCTCCTGTCAACCCCACGCACACACTGAATCCCTCCCTTACACACTGACCCTCACCCCACTCACAATGACGCTTTCCCCTCACGACCTACACAAACAGAGCCCCCTTTCTTCACCTGTCCCTGTCCCTGTCCCTGTCCCTGTCCCTCGTCCCTGTCCCTGTCCCTGTCCCTGTCCCTGTCCCTGTCCCTGTCCCTGTCCCTGTCCCTGTCCCTGTCCCTGTCCCTGTCCCTGTCCCTGTCCCTGTCCCTGTCCCTGTCCCTGTCCCTGTCCCTGTCCCGTGTTCACTGACCCCCTCAACTAACGCTCACACACACTTACCCCCTCCACTAACCCTCACATACACTGACCCCTCCACTAACCCTCACACACACTTACCCCCTCCACTAACCCTCACATACACTGACCCCCTCCACTAACCCTCACACACACTGACACCCTCCACTAACCCTCACACACACTGACACCCTCCACTAACCCTCACACACATCCACTAACCCTCACACACACTGACACCCTCCACTAACCCTCACACACACTGACACCCTCCACTAACCCTCACACACACTGACCCCTCCACTAACCCTCACACACACTGACACCCTCCACTAACCCTCACACACACTTACCCCCTCCACTAACCCTCACACACACTGACCCCTCCACTAACCCTCACACACACTGACACCCTCCACTAACCCTCACACACACTGACACCCTCCACTAACCCTCTCACACACACTGACACCCTCCACTAACCCTCACACACACACACACACCACAACACACACACACACACACACCACAACCCACACACACACACACCCCACAACCACACACACACACACACACCACACACACACACACACACACACACACACACACACACACACACACACACACACACCACACACACACACACACACACACACACACACACACACACACACACACACACACACACACACACACACACACACACACACACACCACACACACACACACACACACACAGACTCCATCCACTAACTCTCACACACACTGACACCCTCCACTAACCCTCACACACACTAACCCCCTCCACTAACCCTCACACACACTGACACCCTCCACTAACCCTCACACACACACACCACACACACACACACACACACACACACACACACACACACACACACACACCACACACACAAAACCCCTCCACTAACCCTCACACACACTAACCCCCTCCACTAACCCTCACACACACTGACACCCTCCACTAACCCTCACACACACTAACCCCTCCACTAACCCTCACACACACTGACACCCTCCACTAACCCTCACACACACAGAGACTCCATCCACTAACTCTCACACACACTGACACACCCCACAACCCTCACACACACACACACTCACCCACAAACACTACACACACACACAACCCCCACACACACAACACACAACACACACACACACCCTCACAAACCCTACACACACACAGACTCCATCCACTAACTCTCACACACACTGACCCCCTCCACTAACCCTCACACACACTAACCCCCTCCACTAACCCTCACACACACTAGACCCCCTCCACTAACCCTCACACACACTGACCCCTCCACTAACCCTCACACACACACAGACTCCATCCACTAACTCTCACACACACTGACACCCTCCACTAACCCTCACACACACACAGACTCCATCCACTAACTCTCACACACACTACACCTCCACTAACCTCACACACACTAACCCCCTCCACTAACCCTCACACACACTAACCCCCTACCACTAACCCTCACACACACACTGACACCCTCCACTAACCCTCACACACACAGACCCCCTCCACTAACCTCACACACACTAACCCCCTCCACTAACCCTCACACACACTAACCCCCTCCACTAACCCTCACACACACTGACACCCTCCACTAACCCTCACACACACTAACCCCCTCCACTAACCCTCACACACACTAACCCCTCCACTAACCCTCACACACACTAACCCCCTCCACTAACCCTCACACACACACACCCTCCACAAACCCTCACACACACACTGACCCCCTCCACTAACCCTCACACACACTGACACCCTCCACTAACCCTCACACACACTAGACTCCTCCACTAACCCTCACACACACTGACACCCTCCACTAACCCTCACACACACTAACCCCCTCCACTAACCCTCACACACACAAGACTCCATCCACTAACTCTCACACACACTGACACCCTCCACTAACCCTCACACACACACAGACTCCATCCACTAACTCTCACACACACTGACCCCCTCCACTCACCCCATCCACAAACTGACCTCCGTCCCCTCATCCCCTCACACACTCACCCCCTCCCGTTAACCCCCCTCCTCTCACGCCCACACATATTTCCCCCTCTCCTCACACTACGTAGACTGGCCCCCTGCCCCCACCCCCACACACTGAACCCCCTCCCTTAAACCCTCACACTGACACCCTCCTCTCACCCCCACATACACCCCCTCTCCTCACACTACGCAGACTGGCCCCCTCTACTCACCCCCACACACTGAACCCCCTCCCTTCAACCCCCACACTGACACCCTCCTCTCACCCCCACATACACCCCCTCTCCTCACACTACGTAGACTGGCCCCCTCCACTCACCCCCACACACTGAACCCCCTCCCTTCAACCCTCACACACTGACGCCCTCCCCTCACCCCCACACACTGACATTCTACCCTCACCCCAACACACACACTGACCCTATCCCCTCATCACCCCACATTGACCCCCTCCTGTCAACCCCATGCACACACTGACCCCCTCCCCATACACTGACCCTCACCCCACTCACAATGACGTATTCCCTTCACCCCATACACAAACAGAGCCCCTCCCTTCACCCGTACACACACTGACGTCACTCCAGTCATCCCCCCCACACTGACCCCCTCCACTAACCCTCACACACACTGACCCCCTCCACTCATCCCATCCACAAACTGACCTTCGTCCCCTCATCCCCTCACACACGCACGCCCTCCCGTTAACCCTCCTCCTCACACGCCCACACACATTTCCCCCTCTCCTGACACTACGCAGACTGGCCCCCTGCCCTCACCCCCACACACTGACACCCTACCCTCATCCCAAGCACACACACTGACCCTTCCCCTCAACCCTCCCTTCACCCCTACGCACACTGACGCCACTCCACTCATCCCCCCAAACTTTGACCCCTGTCCCGTCATGCCCTCCACACATTCACCCTCTCCCGTTAACTCCCTTCCCCTCACCTCCCACACACACTGACCCCCTCCCATAACCCACACATTGACCCCTCCCCTGACACCCCACACACTGACCCCCTCCCCTCGCCGCCATATACACTGACCCCTCCCCTCGCCCCATATACACTAACCCCCTCTTCTCACCCTCACACACAACGACCTCCTCCCCTCACGTCCCAAACATACCGACCCCCCTCCCCTCACCCCCCACACACACTGACCCCCCTCTTCTAGACACACACTCAAACTCTCACACATAAACACACATACAGACACACGCCTACACGCTCCCATCCTAACATTTTGCGTTTCCTCTCTCCCAACCTCGCTACTCGTCTAGGACCAATGTCTGCTTTCTTTTCTCCCTCTCACTGTTCTTGTACCGCCGCCTCCTCCAGTTGTCTCCGCCCCTCTATCTCTTGCTCTCTCCTTCTCCACTCCTGTCTCGGATCTCTCTATGTAGTCCTCACTTTTCAGTCTTTGTCGTCATCGTCATATTTACCCTCCTCTTTCCAGACTTCAGCTTACATCGCACGAAACGTTGTCTGATTAAATTATCGTTATCATACATCGACTCACACACGAATTGAAATGCGACGAAGCCTCGGCCTACACAATCAAAACGTTGTGTTTCGGTTTGCTAGAGTGGAATGTATTTGTCTGTGTATTTTAGCCAGGTCTATCACCCACGAACAAGTAATAGCGATGACTGGAAGTCGTGACGCTTTTGTAATAATTGCTCCAGATAACGTTTCTATTACATCCGTATTTATAATTCAAATGTATTAATTAAGTTGGCGTAACAATATTTCACAATTCTTTTCGTAGGTCTATTATTTCTCAACAACACTGCGGTCACTGCTTTTTCTAAAGGACAACTAGTTAAGAAGTCGAAGTAATATGTGTCACATTCTGCCCCTGTGCGGTGTAAGTATACTCATCTGTTCAACCGTGGCTTCACTTCTTTGTTGGTTTTTGTCGAGTTAGTCTTGCGTTTTTGTTGAAAATGGCATATATCGCCCGATTTACTGTGCGCCGATAGGTTACGTCTATGACGTAATTTACGTTGTCCGGCAATCACGTGAACCTGTATCCGCCTGGTGGCGCTGGTAGATTGTCGCGAGCACTGCTAGCGGGTTTTAAATAGTGGAAATGTTTTTAATGTGGCGTCCGCATCACATAGAGTACCTGAAACGTTAATATGAATTTCAGTCGTGCGATAAACACTTTGATGTGAGCCATTCTCGTATTTCCATGACTTTGCAACATAGTCTAGTTTGATGCATAGGTAACATACGCCTTGATTTATGAGTGTTTGTGTGTGCGTGCGTGCGTGCGTGTCGTGTGCGTGTGCGTGTGCGTGTGCGTGTGCGTGTGCGTGTGCGTGTGCGTGTGCGTGTGCGTGTGCGTGTGCGTGTGCGTGTGCGTGTGCGTGCGCGTGCGCGTGCGCGTGCGTGCGCGTGCGCGTGCGCGTGCGCGTGTGCGTGTGCGTGTGCGTGTGCGTGTGCGTGTGCGTGTGCGTGTGCGTGTGCGTGTGCGTGTGCGTGTGCGTGTGCGTGTGCGTGTGCGTGTGCGTGTGCGTGTGCGTGTGCGTGTGCGTGTGCGTGTGCGTGTGCGTGTGCGTGTGCGTGTGCGTGTGCGTGTGCGTGTGCGTGTGCGTGTGCGTGTGCGTGTGCGTGTGCGTGTGCGTGTGCGTGTGCGTGTGCGTGTGCGTGTGCGTGTGCGTGTGCGTGCGCGTGCGCGTGCGCGTGCGCGTGCGCGTGCTCGTGCGCGTGCGCGTGCGCGTGGGCGTGGGCGTGCGCGTGGGCGTGCGCGTGCGCGTGCGCGTGCGCGTGCGCGTGCGCGTGCGCGTGTGCGTGTGCGTGTGCGCGAGTGCCTGTGTGCGTGCGTGCGTCCGTATCCGCGTGTCACTAATAAGGTAGGGCACACTACACACATACTTAAATGTTTGGATCAATAAAAAGCCGTGTCTACTTGATTCTCTTATTAAACTGGTCATCATCAACATCATGCTGTCGGTCGCGATGCGACAAAGACTGCTTCCATCACTTGACAGTTGCTCTCCATTTATCTCTCTGCTGTGAGAGTGATGTCCATGAGTCGGTCTTTATGTCTCTCAGCTTCAGGTTTCTCTTGATGGTATCCTTGAACCGGAGACGAGGGCGCCCTCTCTTTCTGTGACCAGAAGACAGTTGAGAGTAGAGAACCTGCTTTGGTAGCTTGTCTGGTGATATACTCATGAGGTGTCCAGTCCACCGGAGATTCTTTCTGATCAGAAGATCTTCCATAGATGGCAGCC
>JAODUO010001053.1:55000-57500 GCA_025642075.2 Ridgeia piscesae | reverse complement strand
GACGGTGAAGACTCAAGTGGGTGCACAATGATGACGATGATGAAGACGACCTTACAACAACAAATGACTGATTGATATATCAGACATATTTACATATATGTATGTATGTATATATATATATATATATATATATATATATATATATATATATATATATATATATATATATATATATATATATATCAAGTATATGTGATAATACTGTATTGTTGTAATGAATAAAAAGAAAAGAACTGTTGTAATTTTAAACCACATATGGGGGCAGTGACTCCCATTAAGACATACTGTCTTTTATTTGACTATCGTAATTCTATAATCATGTAACTTGTATGTAACAGTAAATTATATACTTTAAGCTAACTGATGTAATCAAAACTGTGCAAGTACTTCACAACTAAAATTTCTGTTCATTTAGTAGCACTAACATGAATAACAATCTGTTTCCGCCTATTTATTAACACTAACACGAATAACAATCTATTTTGTCCATTTATTAACACTAACATGAATAACTGTCGTTTATTTGACTATCATAATTCTATAATCATGTAACTTGCATATAGCAATAAATTATATACTTTAAGCTAACTGGTATAATAAAAATTGTGCAAGTACTTCACAACTAAAATTCCTGTTCTTTTAGTAGCACTAACATGAATAACAATCTGTTTCCGCCCTATTTATTAACACTAACACGAATACCAATCTATTTTGTCTATTTATTAACACTAACACGAATGCCAATCTATTTTGTCTATTTATTAACACTAACATGAATGCCAATCTATTTTGTCTATTTATTAACACTAACATGAATGCCAATCTATTTTGTCTATTTATTAACACTAACATGAATACCAATCTATTTTGTCTATTTATTAACACTAACATGAACATAAATCTATTTTGTCTATTTATTAACACTAACATGAATACCAATCTATTTTGTCTATTTATTAACACTAACATGAATGCCAATCTATTTTGTCTATTTATTAACACTAACATGAATAACAATCTATTTTGTCTATTTATTAACACTAACATGAATACCAATCTATTTTGTCTATTTATTAACACTAACATGAATACCAATCTATTTTGTCTATTTATTAACACTAACATGAATACCAATCTATTTTGTCTATTTATTAACACTAACATGAATACCAATCTATTTTGTCTATTTATTAACACTAACATGAATAACAATCTATTTTGTCTATTTATTAACACTAACATGAATGCCAATCTATTTTGTCTATTTATTAACACTAACATGAATACCAATCTATTTTGTCTATTTATTAACACTAACATGAATAACAATCTATTTTGTCTATTTATTAACACTAACATGAATACCAATCTATTTTGTCTATTTATTAACACTAACATGAATACCAATCTATTTTGTCTATTTATTAACACTAACATGAATAACAATCTATTTTGTCTATTTATTAACACTAACATGAATACCAATCTATTTTGTCTATTTATTAACACTAACATGAATACCAATCTATTTTGTCTATTTATTAACACTAACATGAATAACAATCTTTCTCCGCCCATTTATTAACACTAACATGAATAACAATCTGTTTCCGTCCATCTTTAAACACTATTACTACTGTCTACACACAAACCACTCGCTCCGTGTGTGGGGAGAGACCTACGACCTACCAGCATTGCCGGAGTAATGGCCGACGTGCAGCTTGTAGAGATGACGCTCCGAGTCGACCTTGAAGACGTCGTACTGGGCGTAGGCTCTTCCTCCCTCCCAGTCCCACATGTCCACCCGCAGCTGGTAGGTACGCTGCTGACTGTCAACGTACACAAAATGGCAACTCAGGAACATACACATTCACCTACATAAGAATATACGTATCTGTCACAACTGCTGGTTCTTGACTTGGATATCTGTGCGAATTTAAGGTCTGATGAATCGGTAAATATGTTCTTATTGGTTACGTAGAGTAGCTATTTTAGATGTTTGTCACCATTTCTCGCGCTATTCAACATACATTTAGCCTAGGGTGTACATCAGGAAATATCTGCACCCCTTGAAGCCCTAAATCAATCCTGCAACTACACCCTGTCTGTATATCATCATTTGCATCCCCGCCAAACTGCACCTTAATCTTTGAGCTTCCCAAACCGTCCAGCTATATCCTGTGATCAACACATCGAGCATGCACACACGCACGCACGCATGAACGCACGCACGCACACACGCACAGCACACACACGCACAGGATATAGCTGAACGGTGTGTGTGTGTGTGTGTGTGTGTGTGTGTGTGTGTGTGTGTGTGTGTGTGTGTGTGTGTGTGTGTGTGTGTGTGTGTGTGTGTGTGTGTGTGTGTGTGTGTGTGTGTGTGTGTGTGTGTGGTGTGTGTGTGTGTGTGGGTGGGGGGTGGGTGGGTGGGTGGATGGGTGTGTGTGTGTGTGTGTGTGTGTGTGCTGTCTGTCTGTCTGTCTGTCTGTCTGACACA
>JAODUO010001053.1:7500-50000 GCA_025642075.2 Ridgeia piscesae | reverse complement strand
TTTTCTGCGTCGTGTTTATGTATGCCCAGTGAGACTGGCACTTAGGAACGCGTGTAGCGATTCGTCATTTGTGCCGGATACCGGGTTCCGTCACTTGTTGTCTGGGTAAGAAACGCTCGTGCCATTTCAGCAAGTTTAGAGTGCACTTCTAGGCAAACACGCACGCACGCACGCACGCACTCACATGCACATGCACACGCACACGCACACGCACACGCACACGCACACGCACACGCACACGCACACACACACACACACACACACACATACAACCTCACAAACACAAAACTCATAAATATTCGTCATTAAATCAAATTAAATAACGAAATGAATATTAAATGGGCTACCCAGAATAAGTACATTCCGCCACATACTTCTTCCCAATTATATATGTGCACGCACAATAACTTGTTCCCGATATCCACGTGGAACCCCCGGAACGAACAGTTATTATTCCCTCTACATCCCTTCGTTGCTACATACCTCTTGGTGGCGCCATCTGATGGTCGTCTTTTCTGACGTTTTTCGCCGACCAGCCGTCGACGACTGATTCCGTCGAACCCCGGCGAGCCGACGCCACCGCCTTCAACTGCTGCTTCATGGCGGCGTTCTGGTCTTTGATGGTCTTCACTGCGCGCGCAAGCTCGTCGATTTCCGCCTTCATTTCCGCCGCGGCCTTGCGCGTCGGCAGCTTGGCCGTGGTGTCGATGGAGACGCCGCGAGCGTTCAGCGTGTCCTCGATGTAGGTCACGCTGCCCATGAGCTTGTCGGCGATCGAGTCGAGCCGCTCCTGTTGTCCCTTCAGCACCGACGTGTCGCTGCGCACGTCTACGATGTCCTTCTTCAGCTTGATGGCGTCCGACTTGACGTCGTTGATGTCGAAGCCGAGCGTCGACGTGGTGCTCTGCTGCTCGTGCAGCTCGCGCTTGATGAGTACCCACTCCGCCTTCAGGTCGCCCACGCTGTTCTTCAGCTGGTGCAGCAGGTTCTTCACGTCCGGCTCGGCCACCGCTTCACTCGGCGCCACGTTCACCTGGCGCATCGTCGCCGCGTCCGGGGCGAATCTGTGGCGAGGGGTAGCTTGTTTATTACTGTGTATAATTACCAGATAGTTTTAAAGGAAACTAAACACACGATATAATCAGATAATTAACTAAAATTGTATCCGTTTACAGAGATGTGGACCCTCTCTCCACCATCGCGCACTCCCTAAAACCGCAGCTCTACTGATACATTACACGAGTGCAGCAATCAGAAAAATACCAATAGAAGGTACAGATCACCTTTTATACGCATTCTTTTGTGAGGGATGTCCTTTTCTACGCCTCTCAGATGGTGGTATCGGAAATGCTAAGTTAATTATTGAAAGTACAAACCAGATATTCTTCAACTTTGCGTAACATCGACTATTCAATCAATTAACGTAGCAACTATAGAAAATACCACAGAAACAACTGAGTGTAGCCCCGGAGAACATACATATTGAGGCAGAAAAAAGACCAAACCCTTCATATAGCAAATTAATTAAGAGGACGATCTTCGGCATCATTACAAAACAACAAACAGGATGTATAGGCCTACGCCTTACAATCAGAACGTAAACATTAAATAATCGGGGAAAATACCGTTGTGGGGTGAGAAAACAATCTTTGATTAGCTCTGAACGTTGGAGGACTATTGCAATACACAAATGACCGTCGACTTCAGAGGGCCGTGCACGCCAACACTTGCAAACAAGAGACCTACCTGCGACTTTTCATGCGGCCGACAGCTCCCCACAGTCTGGCGTAGTCGTTGCGTAGCTTCATCACGTCCAGTCGCACGTCCTTCGTCGCGATGTTCAACTGGGCATTGTCCAGTTTCTGCTGTAGTAACTCGCGCTCCACCTACGGCCGACACGGACGTTTCATTCTCATGAGTAGCTCAAGTCAAGTCGTGTTTGGATTCGTCCATTCGTTTCTTACATTTGTTTACATATTTATACTAATTTATATTCTATTATGTTCAGACTTCTCGTTTTCAAATATTACTAGCAACATTAACAAATTGCATATTATAATAATTTTTAATAGAACAGATTTGGTGGTGACTAACAATTTGTTTAATTTGATAGTTGTTTTGTTTGTTTGATATATAAATTTTTATATATATATATATATATATATATATATATATATATATATATATATATATATATATATATATATATATATATATATATATATATATATAGTAATTATGGTTATTTTTAATGATGATGGTGTCACTGGACGACGGCTTTATACCATGTGACATCCATGCAATACAACACACAGATAATGTATAAAAATGCTATATTTTTGTTCTTGTACATATTGCGTTGTGAAATAAAGTTACTCTTACTCCTACTTTTACAGTGATTAAGTTACACATGTTTTGCTTTACTTAGTCCTATAGTTGTCTCCGTAACTTAAAGTAAAGACGACGATGGACGATTTTCCTCGAGTATATACGTTAACATTGACAAAATGTGCATCCATCAGTGACTTGACTATTGAAAGTGTTTTTATTTGGGAAAATATATGTTACAACAGTTAAACAGTTAAACCCGGATGAATACGACTGAGAACATCGAAAATGTGGATGGACAACGTATGAGAGAAAATGAGTCAAGAACTATAGTCACAGATGACATATTTTCTCTGTGGAAGCCTTCAAACGCACACCTCGATCTGCGCTGTCCAGGAATGTCAGAAGGAAAGAGTGAGTGAAATGGCACGAAGTCAAGTCGAACCATCGCCTCGTCGACATCACCCCTACCCATCCCCCCCCCGCCGACTCACCGTGGCTGTGAGGTTGCGAGCCGTCAACATCTCACTGAGTAGCTGCGCGCGCACCTTCGTCACCTCCCGGTCGAGGTTCAGACTGACGTTGTTGCATTGTCGCTCAACATCCTGGATCTTTCGGACCGTGTCCTGGTCCGGTGTCCATACCTACAACACGCACCGATGACCAGCGGTAGCGTGGCGCCATACGTTTTATGTGGACACGGACACGTAACCGGAACAATGACGAATTCCAGTCTTTGCTCACGCACACATACACGCACGCACTCACGCACGCATGCACACACGCACAAATACGATACCAACTACACGCGCTCGTAGACCATATATTTGCTGATATATAACACCACATACACACTCACGAACATACACACACGCTTCTATTTTACTATTTATTATTGGTATTATAAATAAATATAAATATATATATATATATATATATATATATATATATATATACATTATATATAATATATATATATTATGTATACATTTATATATATATATAATATATATATATATATATATATAATATTATAATAATATATATATTTATATATATAATGCTATATATATATTATATATATATATATTATTTATTTATTATGATATATATATATATATATATATATATATATATATATATATATATATATATATTATAGTATATATATATATATATAATAATAAATATTATAATAATATTTATATATTATTATTATATTAATATTACATTACGTCTCTGCCCACCTGGAAGTTGTAGACACAGTCGCCAGCCTCCGTCGTCTTGCCGCCGAGACACGCGAGCAGGGCGCCGACCGACAACACGTAGTAGGAGCCATACGCCGCCATTGTCAGACAGGTACTCAGTATAGTGACGCCGTATCTGGATGATGGATATAAATATATATATATATATATGTATATATATATATATATATATATATATATATATATATATATACATATACATATACATATACATATACATATACACTATATACACAAATAATATTATATGCATACCGCTAACACACACTTCAGTGTCGCGTTCGTGTGTGCGTGGGCGCTTGAGCCGTTTTGCATGCGCGCCCGTTTGTTGGAGAATAACTGTACGGTTGGTATTATTAACTGCTTTTCATACATTTGTCTTTAATATTTTTTGACAAATGGTGAACATAATTAGAGAATGTCTGTTCACAACCAAAACCGTAACGGTTGCCCATGCGCTAGCCCATGGGGCAGTCGGTGATCTATTACTGTCAAGGGAGAGAAGGCCAACTATAGAAACATTTACTAGGAATAAGCGCGTATTTTGATCCGCCTTAAGCGCATGTTTAGGTTCTTGTACTTAACACATTACTAAGTACTAATCAACTTACCTACGTAGAAACCCGCCTCACGGATGTATCCAGCGATTGACAACGCAGTAATCGAGGTCGTTTTTATGTGTTGCTAATACGACGTTTCTGTAGCAAAGGCACAGAACTTGACAACCAAGGGATCTGTGTCCGATATACCTTATCTGTGCGAACTTGTGACACAACAGACAAGTCACCAATACCCGATAATTACTGTACCTTTACTGAAACAGCATATACGGCATATTCGTGTTCCGTTTCTTGGGTTGTATCCGCGAGTATCTGCGCTAGAACGACTGCGTTTGGCCTAAGCGATGTCAAAACAATCTGAATCTCACAGAACTTGTTCACCAATCACGTCGATCAAATTTGACTAAAACTGTCAGCATGCTGCGACATGTGCATGTTCCAACGCAAGCAAAGCCTTCCTCCTTACAAAAATGTACGACGTGTCCAACGAAATGGTAGTAGGCGACGTCTCCTCTAAATTGTCAAGGTTTGGATGACGGTTCTTCAGCAGGTCTAACCGTCGACCGAACTCTGTGGAGATCCCGCGCTGTTTACGGAAACTGAGCTGGGCCGGTTCAATATCATAGCCAGGTATCTAGCCGTAATTGGATGCAATGTTGTGACGACTGGGCCGCATTAACGCGATAAGACGCCACGCGTATCGAATGCGGACGTCGCGATAACGAGTCTCGATTGGCCGGCGCGCTGTTACGCTGGCTTGTCCTTCAGAACAACCGTGATGGATCAGCCCGCTGGGTCGATCGAGTCCCAGCAAGATTTGTTCGGGTCGCTCCGTCCTCTGGTCGCCGGATTTGGCTGTCAACCCAGGCGATTACTCATTAGGACAATTTCGCACTGACAATTAAGCGAATAGACCGTATCGACTGAGAATTTGATTTCAACGTTCATTGCGACGTTGAACGAGTTGCACATTCAAAGGAAGTTTTGGCTGACAGAAAAGAGCATCGTTCCTGTGTCTGTTGTTGCACGGTATTGGGGCAGCGCTGTCAGTTTGTCGTCTACGAAGCATTCATCACGAGGACTGACGATCTAATGAGGTTATTGCTCATAAAAGATTCTTTAAAAAGTTGCTCGCGATGTTCAACTAAATTGGCGTCAGTTAATACAGTGACGCTGGCAGAACATGATCAGTGTTGACAGCGATGGTCTAGGGGGAGGAAATTACTAAGTAAATCACACGCGTTATAGCGATATTGCGCATAACGATATTTAATAAAATCACACATTTGTACCAACATTTGTACATTTTACGCCGAATCCTAATTACATTAGTTATCAAGACATTTCATGATTCAATTAGTTAAATATGTTAAATAAACATAGCAACAATCTATACTTGGCGGCATCCCGTAAGAATCTTGTTTGAAACAACCAATTGAATAAACTAACACAAAAATAGAAATAGAACACGTACGTTGCATATACCCCTATCTGTCGATGAATATACATGTTGTTCAACTCATAATGATAAAACAGTTTTGACATGTTATCCTGATATTTGACATTTTTTCACAAAGTGTAGGCGTTATGAAAAGACAGAGGCGTAAAACCTATCTCCATTATCGAGTACATTCATAAATCTAAATAAACGCTTCTAATACACGTACGTAAACAGTCTGTCAAGGTATCAGACTGTTGACAACGTGAACACATTAGGTCCTATAATATGTACCTATTGAACCTCTGGATGAGCTTCATTTTGTTGACGAGCTTTATTTGTTAAATGAGCGTCTCTTCAGTATTCAGACAGCGCGATGTCTCCGGCTATTTCTAAACGATGCCGTGGGTGTCGTTTTCTGCTTCACAGAATGTCCAGATGTGTCCACTTCAAAGAGCCAGCCGTCACATTAATGGAATAATTGGACATTATCGGAACGAAATTGTACATCCGGGCACATGATGACAGCCCCCGCTGTTGGAACGACAACCAATATCTACGTTTATGTCCTGTCATACAGTGCATCCGCCATCATGGCTGCTGTTTCTGGCATTCCCACCAATCTCACTGCTGTCATCACCATCTCTTATGTGTCACAGGTATTCTCCATGTCCATAAATCCCAATGTCATTCTACATTGCATCTCCAACCTCGTCTCTACTAGCTACAGTGAGGGACTAAGATCTTCGTGCCCCCGGCATCCGGCACTTTTGTGCGCCTTAGGTAGACACAGGGGTCGGCCTAGCGAGAAAAAATTTGAATCCCAAAAGCTGGAATTGACCCCAGAGACTAACCAAAAAACCTTCAATGGCGCCGGAACGAAACGAATATTAGGTGGGCTGAGTCGGAAGTATGAAGACGGATGGTGCTGTTGAAGAATTTTCTCCCTTATAGTAAATCGTAAATTGCGTAACAATACGTTTATAAAGTTTGTTGAAAATTAGCAACATATAGAGCCTACAAAGGAATTATTCCCAGCTTACAAACTTCATTCGGCCAATGAAATACCTGTGAAAACTATGCATTTAGCCATCACTGACCAAATTACATGTCTTGTCTCCTGCATTTTCGGAATATTCAGTGTACAGAAAATATGCTCAGGCGCCCCCCCCCAGTTTTCGTCGAGTCATAGCAAAGCATAGAGTCAACCGCAAACCGGTGAAAGTGTTTATTATGCAAAACATAAAATACCTTTTTGTATGTGTTCGCTGAAACGTGTTTTGTTTTACCCATTAGCATATCGACACAATTATTTAAACGCCATGTAAAACGACGTCTAAAACAAAATGGTGACCGTAGGCCGCATAGAAATCTTCAAGAAACAACAGAACGTGTTCTGTGTGTGTTTTGTCGTTGGGAATTCCTAAAATTATAAATACCAATAACGTATGCGCTGTCTCAAGCATTGCTAAAAGTAGGTAAACTTTCTTTTATTGGTCACACAATCTTGAGGTTGGATGTTTTTAACAATGAAACATTCTTATTTCAAAATGTCTATTTTCATAGCTTTAGAGAATTATCCTGGTAAGCAGTTTTGCCATTTCCAAATGAGTAACAATTAACGTCAGAGTTAGCGGTAAGAGATCTTGCAAGAAACTAATGACTTCGGCAACTCGACACATGCAGGCAGTTTACCGACTTCCAGAAAAACAAGAAACATAAAACTTGCTACGAAGTTTTTTTAATATTTCGACAGCACCTGACGTCAAAATGTCCACACCATACACTATATTCAACGCGTTGAAATGTCAACCATACCAAAACCAACGGTTCAGCCAACGAACATTATTGTTATTCTTGACTATTTCCTTATCTTAACGCGGGTGTCGCTAGCCTCGATTACCCAGGCCCCGTGAGATGGCAGCTCATTTTAGTCCCTCAAATCAACCAGTACGCTCTGCCGATGCAACCACCATGGCTCCCAGGCCAACTATGATTTATTCTCTACCGATGTTACCACCCCAAGCTCTCGAGCCAACTATGAAATAAAAAAAAAGATATTCTTTTATTAGATAATGCTATTCTATTAAAATTATTCAACATTAAACTGATATTCACACAAAAATAAAAAAATAAAACAAATTTGCAGTTGTTGATGAAGCAGGAAGTTAGGCAGGATTAACATCGATATCCCAAGCTCCGTGTGCTTTCACATGGATAACATTCAAAAGCCTGCTAAGTGACCAGACTATCTTATATATATATATATATATATATATATATATATATATATATATATATATATATATATATATATATGCATATTCACATTTTATCAAAGTAGATATGATTTATACATATTTGTTTGGCTTGGTGGACATGGACATGGACATATACAGCAGGGTGTAAAATTATTTCCTTTAAAACATATAATTATGATTTTCTGGCGGAAATGTTTGTTGAATTCGTGTTCATGACATTCTATGCCTTATGGACAATATCTCGTCAGGTTACTAAAATTAAAAGACATTTGAGAGATTGACAATATTAAAAAATGTCGGTATGATTTGTCCGTTTTGCCAAGCACTTACATATATATATATATAATATATATATATATATATATATATATATATATATATATATATATATATATATATATATATATGATATATATATATATATATATATACATATATATATCTATATGTATATAGATATATATATATATATATATATATATATATATATATATTCTAACTAACTACTTGTTTTTCAAATGCCTTTTTATTTATTATTTGTTCGTGGCATTAATTTACTACTCATTAACAGTTCATGGGGATCACTTGTTTTCACTAGTTACGTAGGCATACCTTAAACATTTCTTGAGCACTTCAATATTTCACCAATTATATTGATATGTTGAAATAAAAAATCACACCGGCAGCCAGCAATCAGTACCCATCGCAGATTCCTTTGCAAAACTAAAATTACTAATGAAAGTCGTCAGGGCATGATTTATGCAACAGGAATTGTCTCAAACATTCTCATCTATCTTCTGGTTTAAATGTTAATCCGGTCTAGGCACGTGCTCATTTAAGCATATTATTCGATTCGTATTCTAAATAACCGATCAGTAACGATGCGAGAACATTACGCAGCCATCAACAAAAGTCATGTTTCAGTCGTTATCGGTTTCTTCTAACGAGTGGAAACCAATCAAGCTCAACCTCTGTTATTGCTCATCCTAATCAATGAAACATTCATTAAGACTGTAATACCTTAATGTCCTCATAAACGAAAAACACATTTATGTAAGAATAACAATTTTATTCAGAAAATTCTTTGAGACGTTGCATTTATGTTAAGATCTTACAAGACAGTTCTCCAAAGAACGCAACAAAGTATCTGCCTTACAAAGTATCTGCCTTGTTTTATAACGCATATACTCTTGAATATTGCGGTATATTCGGTTACTTACCCATGGACCAACACAACCCTAAACATATTAGCGTAACTTAACCTTCAGAGTAGATGTCTTACAGTTACATGTCCAGTAATTATATCCATATTAGATGCTGCCATATCAGCTCGATGAATGCTGACAAGAAAAGCGAACCGGAAAGCTGCGAAAGATAAGCACGCAGACAACTGGAAATACTGCGTGAAGAATTGCGTACACAACGGCAAGGACAACCATCAAATGGTTCAATGCCATATGTGCCAGGCGTGGGTGCACCCGGAGTGTGTGGGTGAAGACTATAAGGACATTATAGGCGTTTTGGTCCTGCGCGTCCTGTCGTAGGCTACCGACACCCGTAGGGCGTCTACTCGAGAAGACGTCCATGCTGGAATCGCTGGTCATCAAACTCGAACGATCAAAACAGCAGCTTGTCTCCTTGATGGGTGAACAGAGCCAAGAAATACGAGGTCTGCGAGAAGACATAGCGACAAGCAGGCGTCAAGATGGCGACGCCGACGCCAACGATGGGGGACCACAGGCAGTGACACTGCTTGTGGGGAACAGCCTGCTACGTAATGTTCGCGTTGATAAAACGTCCAGTGGCAATCCCATCGAAGAAAATCAGGCGCCACTCTCGCAGATATCGAACAAATGATCGATGACGCGGCAAAAACGGAAACTATCGACAAAATATTCATCGTTGGTGGTACTCACGAAACAACGAGTGACGTAAGTGCTGCTAACTTAAAATAAAACATCGCGCAACTACTGCGAAAGGCGAAAACCTTGACACCAACCATCACGGCGAGCAGCGTACTGCCGTCGAAGCGTCGAGCCAATCCAGATCGACGGGCGGACGTCAACATGAAAACGAAGGAAGCGTGCAACGAAGTCGACGTCAAATTCGTCGACAAAGACGCAAATTTCACATTCCTGAACGGGGCTGCTGACGACGCAGCTTTCCAGAGAGACGGGCTGCATCTATCTAAGAGCGGAGTTGGCAGATTGCTGTTGAATCTGTCTCTCCCAGAACAGCCACCGAAACATAACAAACGCCAACATCAACAACAACATCGACACGCGTCAAACGCAACGAACCACGACCGATTGCCGAACGCAAGAGTGGCACCTGACGGTAAGTGGACAGTGGTCAAACGTGGTACTCGTCAATCTCTGTGCAAGTGTGCCAAATGCGGTGAGACGAACCACGTCACTGCCACCTGCAGACACCCTGACAAAGTGTTGTGTCGTCTGTGCGGGGAACGAGGACATAAAGAAAAGCATCACTGCCGTGATTAGGAAATGGGCCTAAACGATCTGGCCATGGAACTTTCCCTGAACACACAAACCGAGAACTCTGATTCAACGCGGTTTTGTGTTTCGAATCCAACAGCGGACCAAATACGTAAATGGATCTGCCTTCCCTAATTAATTTAAATGCCAGATCTTTGAACAGTGAAAAAGTGGACGAATTGCATGTAACTGTAGCAACACATGATATTTCAATTGTATGTGTTAGTGAGACATTGTTTAAAGACTATATGGATTCAAGTAGCCTTACTATGCAAGGGTTTTGCTTGGAGAGAAAAGATAGGGGTCATGGGCGAGCCGGTGGTGTAGCCTGCTACATTAGAAATGATTTAATGTATAAGAGATTGAATGCAATGGAGGTTCATGATATTTATGCCAAAGAAAACGCCTCGACAATTCTTATGTATACTGGTAGCATGTTTATATTATACTCCAAAGACGGAGTATTTGAAAATACGTGATAATTTAATCACCAACATTGACACTGTAATGCGAAAACACCCAGAATGTGGTGTGATCATAACTGGCGATTTCAACCTGTTGCGGGATAACTTTATGAAAACCCACTATAGATTTGTCCAAGTAGTTAATGTTGTAACACGTGGACAGGCGATATTAGACAAAATATGGACGAATATGGAGGAGGTGTTACTATTTCCGAACTGGTGTCATCGGACCATAACATGGTTTTGCTTAAACCTAAAGCGAAAAACTCAGTTGATACTGGATGCGTGACACGGTTAAGCCGTAAGGTGTATGGGGCCAACAGAAAAAGCCTCATTCAGTATGGCTTTATCAGGCATCAAATGGGAACCCCTATTTAGGCTTGATTCATGTGCAGATCAGTATTCATATTATCAAACGGTTATTTGCAACCTGATGGAAATATGCTTTCCTACTAAAATTGTTACGAGGCATATGGCTGATAAACCATGGGTCACAGACTGGTTCAGAGACTTAGTTCGTAAAAGACAGCGAGCTCACATGAGTGGTGATTTGAATCAAGCAAACAATTGCGTAATAAGGTCAACCGAGCCGCTACGAAACCTAAGTATAATTTTTACCAAACACAAATTGCAACAATGCATGAATCGGGATCCCACGATTGGTGGAAGCATATGAAAACAATAATGGGACTTAAAACAAATGGCAAATCATGCATGCAAGGTCTAGCTAACAAAACAACGGATGGTAATTGTGGCTTACTGGCCAATACAATGAATGTGTCTGTGAGTGACCATTTGCCTCGGTTAAATAAGAGTCACAATGTGTTCGACGTTAACGAGGAACTGCCGGATCAGTATGTGATAAGCGTATGCACTATTTTTAAAGCAATGGAGAGTGTTAAAGCCAACAAGGCTACTGGGCCTGACAACGTCCCTGCATGGGTGTTAAGAAATTATGGAAATGTTCTCGCCCCTCCATTAAGTGCTATTTTTAACAATTCATTAAGAGAAGGTGTACTCCCTATGGAATGGAAAATGGCCAATGTAATACCGTTGCCAAAAAACAAGCCCCCCTGTGTCGATTGAAGAAGACATTAAATCAATTGCACTAACTCCAATAGCTGCCAAGGTGTTTGAATCAATAATAATGAAATGGGTGGATG
Source organism: Ridgeia piscesae (assembly GCA_025642075.2). Taxonomy (NCBI): domain Eukaryota; kingdom Metazoa; phylum Annelida; class Polychaeta; order Sabellida; family Siboglinidae; genus Ridgeia; species Ridgeia piscesae. The sequence continues at coordinate 38,023 of JAODUO010001053.1, read as the reverse complement.
AAACAATTGAAGGTGAAATTGATGCTTAGCAATTTGGGGGAATTAGCGGAACGTCCACAACAGACGTTCTTGTCGAACTGGTTCATATGTGGTATAAGGCGACAGATAAATTGAATTCTTATGTCAGAGTTGTAATGCTACACTTTAGCAAAGCGTTTGATCTTATTAATCATCATTTGTTGCTAGATAAGCTACAGTCGTATGGGTTGCCCGCACATATTTTAAGATGGATGGCAATATTTCTATTAGACAGAGCTCAACGTGTAAAAATAGGAAATTAATATTCCCATTCTGGTCATCCCAATGGGGGAGTACCGCAAGGGACATTGTCTGGACCTAAATGTTTCCTTGTTTACATAAATGATTTAAGAACGACTGTTCCATTATATAAGTATGTAGATGACAGTACTTTATTTGAAATATGCGACAGAAATGGTGTATCTGTTATAAAAGAGTCGGTTGATATTGCTGCTAGATGGACAGAACAGAATGACATGAACATTAATTCGGAAACATCAAAAGAAATAATAATTACTTTTGCACAAGATGGCAATTTCAGAAGCACTATCCCCAATATAAAGATTGATGGGAGGGATATAGCACAAGTTTGCCATGCCAAACTATTAGGTGTGACCATTTCTCAGGATCTGACTTGGAACAAACATGTGGATAATATTGTGAAAAAGGCTGGTAAACGTTTGTACATGTTATATCAGGTAAAGCGTGCAGGGATTACACAGAAATATCTGGTCAGTGTATATGTTAGTGTGGTGAGACCAGTTCTAGAATACGCATGTCCTGTATGGCAAACTAACTTGCCCCAATATTTGTCTGACAATATTGAAGTTATATAAAAAAAGGGCACTAAAATGTATTTTTCCTGGATTGGGTTACGCGGAGATACTTAGACCTGTTAACCTGGATACGTTGAATGTAAGACGGGACAGCATTTGTCAAAAATATTTTGATAAAATTAAAGTCGGCACACACAGATTAAATTATCTGCTGCATGACAAAAGACATACCGAATATAACATTAGACAACATAATGCGTACCCGTTACCAGTTACTAGAACGAATAGATTCCGTAACTCTTTTATACCGTGGGCTTTATACAACTGTCAGTAAAAAGGCTATTAATACGGTATGATTCGCGGTATCAAATCAATTTCTATTGTATTTGTATGATGTTTTGATGAGTTAATTGTAACCTATTGTAATGTCAATCCAACTCAGTTGAGTTGCTAATAAAACTTGTGTTAGTATTATTATTAATGCTTCTACTACATTTAAACACAAAGAGACGGGTTGCAAAAGAAACACCGAACACCCGCTCTCTCACTGGGACATTCTATCGTAGTATCCCAAGCCGACCAAGAAGCTCGAATACGGGTTGTGAATGTCAGCTGTGTTATATTCTTAAATGTTAAAACATGCATCATGACAATTCCCTATTTTGTGGTACCATACACTGATTAAACGCCGACGACTAAGATGACTAGAACACGTCCTAAGAATGACTAAAGAAAGTATCCCCAAGGTTACCCTAAGATGGACGCCACACGGAAGATGGAAGCAAGTACGACCAAAGACAACATGGCGAAAGACAGTAATGGCAGAGCTACAAGATGTGGGGCTCTCGTGGGGCGAGGCTCAGGCCACAGCTAAGGACAGGACCCAGTGGAGGAACATTGTTGTTATAGCCTTATGTTCCACTGGGGATGAAGAGGATAAGTAAGTAAGTATACACTGATTTATTTGGTTAACGAACACTGTTCCGCATAAAGGATGTTAACACTCCTGGTTAATGGATTTTTGCACACATTCAAATTGTAGTGCTTCTCAAATGGCAGTTCTCCAGTGCTTACGAATCGCCTAAGTGGATGTCGGATCCTATCGAAGATTCGCCCCGAGGAACGGCCGGTCGACGTCGACCGGCCGTTCCTCTTCGTCCTCCGCGAGAACAGCAGCGACTGTTCCCTTCAAGTCAACCTTGATGACGGCCTGGTGCTGGACGAAGTCAATGTACAAGTGTTTGTTTGCACCAGTACCGATGCCCGTCAGCTGAGCACCGTAGGTGAACACCTTGGTCATGCACAGGGCTTGCAGATGATCGTTCAGTTTGATGTTCTGACTGATCGAGAACTTGGGAATAACAACATTCACGTTTCTGGTCGTCATTGCAGAAATGGCGCTGTTTAGCCTCGCCAGGGTGAGATTGTTATCGGCCAGGCCTTGCTGCTCATTTGGCCGGATTATGTACATCGAGACTGTATGCCCTTGATACGGCAACTCAAGGATCTTAGCGGCGACACCCGGGATGTTGCCGTACTTCAGTGAGGCCGGTCCGCAAGACATAAACATCTTGCACACCTGAGCTATCGCTGTGCTCCAGACGTGGAACGGTCCGTTGTTCTCCATCTCGAAAGGTTTCACCCATTTGTCCTTGAAGGCGATGACGTTCACCAGCACTAGCTTTGTGTCTGGGTCGAGCGTTTGCAGCAGATTGGTTATGTTTTTGTTTCGTCTGGGTCGCCACCCAGGTGTTGACGGTTGAGGTAGCGCCGGAAGGGTTGCCGTGGATGTTGAGTATTTGTGCAGGGGATAGCTAGCAGGTGCTTGTCAACGTCAGCTAACTGGGCTGAATAAATACAATCAACGCAATTGCATAGTGAATAAAACGTCTTGGCGCAGATGAAATTATGCATGCAAAACTGAAATGTGGACAGAGAAAATAACTCATAATCCATATAATGGCCAATACAAAGTAACATATCTAATCGTAGCAAGCAATAGGTTTTAACATATTTTTTCTCTAAACCGTAACAATTTCTTTTCAAAATTCACGTGGCAAAACTCGCCGTATATCGCATTTTAACAACTGGTATTACCAATAGATGTGTTACTGTTTAATGTGATGACGAAACCACGTTGTTACTGTTTGTTCAATACCTGAAATGGAGCGTCTAAGCAAACGGCATCTAAGTAAAACGAATGCAAATGCCAAATGTGACAACATCAAGTTATAGCCTTCTGCCAATTGCATTTGATTACATGGAACACGGTTCAAGATGGAAACTAAAAACGTAATTAAAAATGATACTGATAGGACTGGAGTTCATTAAACTGATGTTGCTTAATAAGAACTCCAGTGGTAAATTTATTTTAATACATGTGTTCTGCCAGTTTTTTTGCGTAGCTGTTTTCGATTCTCACTGATAATCACGCATGAAAACCTGTTATTAATGACACGCTTTATCGACGTGATACTCTGTCGTATTGTTAACATAATACGTGACCATATTTTCGACTTGACAGAAATCTTACCTTCAGATTAAAACACGTATCAATGTAGATTCTGTTGGCCGTGTCGAGTGAGTTGGCGTTCTGTATTAGGTTCAACAGTGACCGGAAGCCGGTGTGGACATTGCAGAAGGGGTGTATACCGGAGAAGCGCATCGCCGACGCCATCTGAGACTTGGTGACGCCACTGGCCCCGCCATACGTCATCGCCAGCGCTGTAGAGATGCTGAACGGACAGAAGATCATGTTCTGCAAACCCGGAGTGTTACAGATCCTTTTGTAGAGGGCCATAGCGAGCTGGCCGTTGGCCTTGATGACCACACGCTGAGGGTTACACGGCTGAAGGTTACACCCGATTGTGACGATCACTGCCATGATTGACAACAGAGCCACTAGAAACCACGCAGTCTTCATCTGAAATAAACACGTAAAACTTTAGGTAAGTTCTTATGTTGCGCAGTATCCAATTCTCAGGACTGATCAAAGCGTTTATCTCCATGGCGTTTACTTCCTTGGCAGACCTGCTTAATCCGTCACAATCTCGGTTTCTCTGGGAAACATCCAGCCACGCTGCAATTAATGCGCGAAGGCTGTTCGTACAAATGTTATATCCACCACTACCCAGATACTTATTCATACAGCTGAGTGAACTGGAGTAATGCAGAATGAAAATAACTTCACATAGTTTAACATCGCAGCACATGATTCGAACCCGGATTCTCTTAGTCGAGAGTCCGAAGCTCTACCCCTGAGCCACTGCACTTTACACTCACACGCTGTAGCAACGTGAACATGTCACAGGAATCAATGTCGCGTTACATGTCGTGCAGAAATAAATTGAATACTTTGCAACGTAGTTACCGTTCCACCTGTATGTCGCATCGGGGTTACGACGATGCTAACATCTGTTATCGGTGCAGAACACAATGACATAGTTGGTAGAGGTTCAACATCTCATCCAAGAATTCATATGTTGTTCTTTTAAATCTTGGCTAAGTCATTCTCTGGATATGTGTCAAATTCTCTTAGTCGTAATTATACACATTGTTGAGCGATTTGTATTGACGCATTAGTTACAGCATACATACATGCTTCCCATATATAAACTGTGATGATGCTCGATTGAACAGGTCTGCCTGGTGGGGACGTCACGTGCATTGCACAGTCCCACACACAGGCTGCTGCGCTATATAAGAACGTATCTGTAATTTTATGGCCATATTTTCTATCATTCTAGCATCAATAAGATGATTCATAGTTCCTGTCTTGTGCATGCATATTGGTTTTCTTTTTTTAACCACTTTTACCCTGCATCATACTACAATCAACAATATTGTCAGAGGCTAAAAAGGAATCAAGAAACAATCGTCCTGCAAGACAATCGTCCTGCAAGACAATCGTCTTGCAATTGTACATCCGGGCACACGGTGATAGCACATGGTGACAGCATATGGTGACAGTACATGTTGACAGAACACGATGACAGCACACGGTGACAACAGCACACGGTGACAGCACATGTTGACAGAACATGGTGACAGCACACGGTGATAGTACACTGTGACAGCACACGATTAGAGCACACGGTGACAGAACACGTTGAGAGAACACGGTGACAGCACACGGTGATAGCACACGGTGACAGCACACGGTGATAGCACACGGTGACAGCACACGGTGATAGCACACGGTGACAGAACACGTTGAGAGAACACGGTGACAGCACACGGTGATAGCACACGGTGACAGCACACGGTGATAGCACACGGTGAGAGAACACGTTGAGAGAACACGGTGACAGCACACGGTGATAGCACACGGTGACAGCACACGGTGATAGCACACGGTGACAGCACACGGTGATAGCACACGGTGACAGAACACGTTGAGAGAACACGGTGACAGCACACGGTGATAGCACACGGTGACAGCACACGGTGATAGCACACGGTGACAGCACACGGTGACAGAACACGGTGACAGCACACGATGATAGCACACGTTGACAGAACACGGTGACAGCACACGGTGACAGCACACGTTGACAGAACACGATGATAGCACACGGTGACAGCACACGGTGACAGAACACGGTGACAGCACACGATGATAGCACACGTTGACAGAACACGGTGACAGCACACGGTGACAGCACACGTTGACAGAACACGGTGACAGCACACGATGATAGCACACGGTGACAGCACACGGTGATAGCACACGGTGACAGCACACGATGATAGCACACGTTGACAGAACACGGTGACAGCACACGGTGACAGCACACGTTGACAGAACACGGTGACAACACACGGTGATAGCACACGGTGACAGCACACGATGATAGCACACGTGACAGAACACGGTGACAGCACACGGTGACAGAACACGGTGATAGCACACGGTGACAGCACATGTTGACAGAACACGGTGACAGCACACGATGATAGCACACGTTGACAGAACACGGTGACAGCACACGGTGACAGAACACGGTGATAGCACACGGTGACAGCACAGGTGACAGCACACGGTGATAGCACACGGTGACAGCACATGTTGACAGCACACGGTGATAGCACACGGTGACAGCACATGTTGACAGCACACGGTGATAGCACACGGTGACAGCACATGTTGACAGCACACGGTGATAGCACACGGTGACAGCACACGTTGACAGCACACGGTGATAGCACACGGTGACAGCACATGTTGACAGCACACGGTGATAGCACACGGTGACAGCACATGTTGACAGAACACGGTGACAGCACACGGTGATAGCACACGGTGACAGCACACGGTGACAGCACACGGTTGACAGAACACGGTGATAGCACACGGTGACAGCACATGTTGACAGCACACGGTGACAGCACACGGTGACAGCACACGTTGATAGCACACGGTGACAGCACACGGTGACAGAACACGGTGACAGAACACGGTGACAGCACACGGTGACAGAACACGGTGACAGCACACGGTGACAGCACACGTTGACAGCACACGGTGACAGCACACGGTGATAGCACACGGTGACAGCACATGTTGACAGCACACGGTGACAGCACATGTTGACAGCACATGTTGACAGCACACGGTGACAGCACACGGTGAGAGCACACGGTGACAGCACATGTTGACAGCACACGGTGACAACACACGGTGATAGCACACGGTGACAGCACATGTTGACAGCACACGGTGACAACACACGGTGATAGCACACGGTGACAGCACATGTTGACAGCACACGGTGACAGCACACGGTGATAGCACACGGTGATAGCACACGGTGACAGCACACGGTGACAACACACGGTGATAGCACACGGTGACAGCACATGTTGACAGCACACGGTGACAGCACACGGTGATAGCACACGGTGACAGCACATGTTGACAGCACACGGTGACAACACACGGTGATAGCACACGGTGACAGCACATGTTGACAGCACACGGTGACAACACACGGTGATAGCACACGGTGACAGCACATGGTGATAGCACACGATGACAGCACATGTTGACAGCACACGGTGATAGCACATGTTGACAGCACACGGTGACAACATATGGTGACAGGACATGTTGACAGGACATGTTGACAGAACACGGTGACAGCACACGATGGTAGCACACGGTGACAGCACATGTTGACAGCACACGGTGACAACACACGGTGACAGCACACGATGACAGTACACGGTGACAGCACACGGTGATAGCACACGGTGACAGCACACGGTGACAGAACACGGTGACAGCACGCGTGTGCGTGTGCGTGCGCGTGCGCGTGCGCGTGCGCATGTATAGATGGGTGTTTTTTTGTGTGTGTTTGTGTGTTTATATGATTTTGTGTTGTTTACAATACATTTCTGACTGTTGCTCCTAATCCCCATTCCAGTGGAGTGGTAGAAATTGTACTTTGTAAATTGTATGCATGTAGTCCACTTCTTATATGGCCAACCCTTCAGGAAACCCAAAGTAATTTTATCAGGAAGATGGCCTCTGGTGAGAGAACCATCGACAAATGCCCCTGTTCCAAGGCAAACTGGCCGCTCCTTTTTAAGCATACACATACGTTGTCAACAACTTTCTATGTGATATTTTGCCAAGAACGACGAGTGTGTATGGTAGGCTTTCTTAATTAGTTTTTGACTTGTAATTAAAGATTGCATTTGTTGACTTCCGACTGGCTGAAAAGGGGAAGATTCTTCGTCCAACCCTGACCATTGCCCACGTTAGCCGGGTGGCCGCTGGTGACACGTAGTTTGTATTACAAAATGCTATTGCAATGAAAATGTGGCCGTATAATCCCGGTGGCCGACGGAGGGGCCATATAAGAAGGCGACTACTGTATATGCGTCAAGTTGCAGAGTTGCAGAGTGTATAAAGTATCGGCAAAGTTCAATATGTACACATCGCGCTGTGTATTCATATATATATATATATATATATATATATGTATGCAACTGCCGTCACATACACCCTCCTATGCAAAGCAATAATGCAAGACCAAGTTTGATTGAAATTGGCCAAATGAATGACTTTAATATGTACACATTATTATAAACAATAGTTACATAAGTATCGTATCAGCAAACATGCCGGCTTCAAAGGCATTGGAAATCAACACCTACATGCATTATACATATGTACAACCAACACCAACAATATAATTACACATTATTTACGATTGACACCAAATTGGGGGGGGTCAACACGCAATACTGCCAACGTTAATTTACCGCACTAAAAACCCTGAGTACACCATAAGAGGAAAACAAAATGAGGCTAAAACCTCGTGCACCTAGACAGGGAAAAGCGTCAAGAAACTATAATGTGTGGAACAGGGAGGTGGGTGGGAAAAAATTTCCCCAACAGCAAACAACTATAAATTTGCAAATACGAATAAATTAAATTGAATTCTGCAATAAATGATTATGCTGCTTCTCGTCGAACTCAAAGTGGCGAATGGGACGAGTACTGGTTTGAACTGGATTTATAAAGACTCGGGGCTGATTACTACGGACGCCGCTAGGGTATTACTGAGATTACTACTGGCCTAATCCACCTGATGTCGCCACTTGAATTATCACCTCAAAATTAGGATTGCCGTCACATACACCCTCCTATGCAAAGCAATAATGCAAGACCAAGTTTGATTGAAATTGGCCAAATGAATGACTTTAATATGTACACATTATTATAAACAATAGTTACATAAGTATCGTATCAGCAAACATGCCGGTTTTAAAGGCATTGGAAATCAACACCTACATGCATTATACATATGTACAACCAACACCAACAATATAATTACACATTATTTACGATTGACACCAAATTGGGGGGGGTTCAACACGCCACTAGGTCACCCACAAATCAAATGTGACCGACCCCCACAAACTAACGCATGGCTAAGTATTTATAAGCATGATAAGAGATAATTTGTAAGACTCCGCAACTGTCAGAGACTTGTTAACCTGAATAAATCTATAAGACTCCGCAACTGTCAGAGACTTGGTAAAACGCACATAATTCGATAAGACTCCGCAACTGTCAGAGACTTGTTAAACGTACACAATTCGATAAGATTCCGCAACTGTCAGAGACTTGTTAAACGCTGATACTTCAAAGACTGTAAAATAAGCAGTAATTAAATGAGCGAACTGGCGACATTAAGCAACTCGAATGTATTTCCTAAATGCATCAGAAGACCACCGCCCCGCTGCTCTGATCTGTGCATCGGACTCTCCCCTTAATGCTGCTGATGTAGCCGCCCCTATTCTAAAACTATGACCCTTAAAGACCTGGCTGCTAAGGCCACAAAACTCAAGCAAGTGTTTAAGCAAAAAATCAAACTCTCTGCGTAACATTGGTGTGCCATCTACATATGCAAAGAGTGGGCCCTGAACTGTCCCCCTAGCATGAAGGAAATCCCTAACACAACTGGCAGGGGAAATAAGCGAAGCTGGAATAACTCCTCCAGGGATCTGCAAAGACTGGGAACCATGTTTACGGCTGTGCTTGAAATGCCTAAATGAGACAGAAATTAAGTCACCGTTTAATGAAATGTCCTGGCGCTGAAGACAATTCTGACCTGTCCGAGGAGAACCGGGCACCATCTCACCTACCCTCAGATATGCCTTAAAGGCTAGCACCATCATGGCACGTAGCATGACCTGTTTGTAGCGAGATGTGATGACAGTAGGTACGGCAGTGACTAATTTGGTCAGTATAGGCAGAGTTATTGGCAGGCGAACATCAGAGACCGTTCTTAAATTTTGTGCTCCTATCAAAAGCCTAGAAATAATGAAACTTTTGGCTGGGTCTTGGAAACCATTGATCTTATGGAAATATGAAATGGCAGAAACATAGGAAATAATTGAGGCTGGTGCCAAACCTGCATTATGAAGGTGAGCAATGAAAAACATCATGATGTAAATAGGTACTGGTAACACCGGAACCAGACCTAGAGAGTGCAAAAACCCTACCAGTTTATACCATGCCCGCTCATATTGCAATCGGGATGATGGTGCCAAGGATGCTTGTAGGAGCATCCCTACAATGTCCACGGTAGTAGGCCCAAGGGGGGGGGGCAACTGACCCAGCCCCAGGCATGTCCAATGGTGGCAGTGGAGGCTCAGATGGACCCGCGACTGGGACCGGGGTAGCGGATGCAGCACCTGGCAAAACTGACCTCAGCAAGTCCCTGATCTCATCCAAGTCCTTGCGCAATGATGCAGTGGTGTCTTGTCTAACTTGAGAGTTAGCCAGGTGCCGTCGGTGCGCCACCCCTGTGGCAGCCGCAGTGGCAAGGCGTCTCGCCGGATCTACGGAAGATGGGTCCGTCGCCTGCACAGGACGACCTCGAGCTTTCTGTCGGGCCGATTGTCGCACTGGGGCCATACTACAAAGTGATATGTAAGCGTTTGACAAAACATAACACAAGTGAAAGAGTCGACACACTGTTTGTCCACCAAGTAACTCTAAGTGTATATTAACAATGCCCCAGGTGTATATATGAAAGCCAATTAACCCGGGCAATAAAAGGCCCTGGAAAGCAGATACCAACATTTTTTCAATGTTATTGAACTTCCCACATAGCAGCCATAACACATCGTACGATCAATAGCATTGTAATATGCAAAACATTGAAATGTGTATCGTTACTGATATTACCAATCCCAATATTTTATTGGGCCTATGAGACCGCACCGAAGATTTGAAAGTGACGGGTTATGCATTGCCCAAGACAGTGTAACATTATGTATAACACAAAACCCAATGTACAAAGACCATAGGTATCTACTCACATGCATAACAGTAATAATGCCACACAATCATGACAGGTACATATCAGTTGTAGCTAAGAGCCCATAGACATCCGCAACAATTCAACAGAAGTGAGAAAGGGGCAGATAGTGGACGGATATGTAACTCACACTAGTGAAAAACCCCACAGCTGTTATTGCCGACGTTCCCGATACCAGACACGGGAGAAAATAACTGACACTATCTCACACAGCTGTTATTGCCGACGTTCCCGATACCAGACACGGGGGAAAAAAAAACTGACACTATCTCACACAGCTGTTATTGCCGACGTTCCCGATACCAGACACGGGAGAAAATAACTGACACTATCTCACACAGCTGTTATTGCCGACGTTCCCGATACCAGACACGGGAAAAAATAACTGACACTATCTCACACAGCTGTTATTGCCGACGTTCCCGATACCAGACACGGGAGAAAATAACTGACACTATCTCACACAGCTGTTATTGCTGACGTTCCCGATACCAGACACGGGAGAAAATAACTGACACTATCTCACACAGCTGTTATTGCCGACGTTCCCGATACCAGACACGGGAGAAAATAACTGAATAAAAACCCCACAGCTGTTATTGCTGACGTTCCCGATACCAGACACGGGAGAAAATAACTGACACTATCTCACACAGCTGTTATTGCCGACGTTCCCGATACCAGACACGGGGGAAAAAAAACTGACACTATCTCACACAGCTGTTATTGCCGACGTTCCCGATACCAGACACGGGAGAAAATAACTGACACTATCTCACACAGCTGTTATTGCTGACGTTCCCGATACCAGACACGGGAGAAAATAACTGACACTATCTCACACAGCTGTTATTGCTGACGTTCCCGATACCAGACACGGGAGAAAATAACTGACACTATCTCACACAGCTGTTGTTGCTGACGTTCCCGATACCAGACACGGGAGAAAATTTAAATGACACTATCTACCAGCTGTTATAGCTGGCGTCCCGATACCAGACACGGGAGAAAATAACTGACACTATCTCACGCAGCTGTTATAGCTGGCGTCCCGATACCAGACACGGGAGAAAATAACTGACACTATCCCACGCAGCTGTTATAGCTGGCGTCCCGATACCAGACACGGGAGAAAATAACTGACACTATCCCACGCAGCTGTTATAGCTGGCGTCCCGATACCAGACACGGGAGAAAATAACTGACACTATCTCACGCAGCTGTTATAGCTGGCGTCCCGATACCAGACACGGGAGAAAATAACTGACACTATCTCCGCAGCTGTTATAGCTGGCGTCCCGATACCAGACACGGGAGAAAATAACTGACACTATCCCACGCAGCTGTTATAGCTGGCGTCCCGATACCAGACACGGGAGAAAATAACTGGCACTATCTCACGCAGCTGTTATAGCTGGCGTCCCGATACCAGACACGGGAGAAAATAACTGGCACTATCTCACGCAGCTGTTATAGCTGGCGTCCCGATACCAGACACGGGAGAAAATAACTGGCACTATCTCACGCAGCTGTTATAGCTGGCGTCCCGATACCAGACACGGGAGAAAATAACTGGCACTATCTCACGCAGCTGTTATAGCTGGCGTCCCGATACCAGACACGGGAGAAAATAACTGACACTATCCCACGCAGCTGTTATAGCTGGCGTCCCGATACCAGACACGGGAGAAAATAACTGACACTATCTCACGCAGCTGTTATAGCCGGCGTCCCGATACCAGACACGGGAGAAAATAACTGGCACTATCTCACGCAGCTGTTATAGCTGGCGTCCCGATACCAGACACGGGAGAAAATAACTGGCACTATCTCACGCAGCTGTTATAGCTGGCGTCCCGATACCAGACACGGGAGAAAATAACTGACACTATCTCACGCAGCTGTTATAGCTGGCGTCCCGATACCAGACACGGGAGAAAATAACTGGCACTATCTCACGCAGCTGTTATAGCTGGCGTCCCGATACCAGACACGGGAGAAAATAACTGGCACTATCTCACGCAGCTGTTATAGCTGGCGTCCCGATACCAGACACGGGAGAAAATAACTGACACTATCTCACGCAGCTGTTATAGCTGGCGTCCCGATACCAGACACGGGAGAAAATAACTGACACTATCTCACGCAGCTGTTATAGCTGGCGTCCCGATACCAGACACGGGAGAAAATAACTGACACTATCTCACGCAGCTGTTATAGCTGGCGTCCCGATACCAGACACGGGAGAAAATAAGTGACACTATCTCACGCAGCTGTTATAGCTGGCGTCCCGATACCAGACACGGGAGAAAATAATGACACTATCTCACGCAGCTGTTATAGCTGGCGTCCCGATACCAGACACGGGAGAAAATAAGTGACACTATCTCACGCAGCTGTTATAGCTGGCGTCCCGATACCAGACACGGGAGAAAATAAGTGACACTATCTCACGCAGCTGTTATAGCTGGCGTCCCGATACCAGACACGGGAGAAAATAACTGACACTATCTCACGCAGCTGTTATAGCTGGCGTCCCGATACCAGACACGGGAGAAAATAACTGACACTATCTCACACAGCTGTTATAGCTGGCGTCCCGATACCAGACACGGGAGAAAATAACTGACCCTTCTCACACGGGTTTTTGCGGCGTTTCCCCATACCAGACACGGGAGAAAATAACTGACACTATCTCACACAGCTGTTATAGCTGGCGTCCCGATACCAGACACGGGAGAAAATAACTGACACTATCTCACACAGCTGTTATAGCCGGCGTCCCGATACCAGACACGGGAGAAAATTAAATGACACTATCTCACACAGCTGTTATAGCCGGCGTTTCCCCATACCAGACACGGGAGAAAATAACTGACACTATCTCACACAGCTGTTATAGCCGACGCTCCTGATACCAGACACGGGAGAAAAGTATCTTATGACACTCACACTTGAATACATAGACAGGATGTCCCAAGTCAGTAAGGACCCACAATTTGCGTAAGACGTGGAAACAGATTAGCAGATTGACGTGTAAGGGAGAAGTGTGAAGAAATCGGGGCATATGACTTGGGACTCGAAATCCTAGGCCAGCACGGCAGTTGTTTGTTTGTTTTTGTTTTTTTTTTTTTACTTTATTGAACAAAAAAATCCCGCAGATATCCAGGGCAAGTGTGCCCTGTAATGCAACCCTCACGTGAGCAGATGACCCCTAAAACCACATCATGAAACGGTTAAACCACCTGAACGTCAAGAAGACCCGCGTTCGCCACCTTCCTCAGGCTCCCCATTATCGCCCAAGTCCCAAACGTTTTAAAGCCACAAAAACAGCACCCTTAACACTCCGCCAAAGCTTGTAGTTCCCGAGATCATTAAAATGAACACCATCCCCCCGAAAAATGTTACGCTGCGACTGCCAAAATCCGCGGTGATACCAAAACGACAAACGTTCATTGTCGCAAACTGCCTTCAAAAATTCATTAATATCTACAACCCGTTGCGTCCCATCTTCCCAAGAATAGCGGCGAACACACTGGCGTCGAACTATCTGACACACAACAACATGTAACACACCGCGAGCAAGAAGGGATTGCGCATACTCGTACAGGCGCATACCTACAGTAAGCACCGATTCCGGGCTACCGTAAACATCGTTGCCACCGAGACAGAGAACGACGATAGCTGGCATCTGTAAATCCAGCAATCGGTCGACCGCGCCGTCGTCACGAACAGACGAGACGCTGCCACCCCGAAAACCGGCAAATTTAAAATGGCAATCCGTGCCTACAAACGATGACCCAGTTCCGAAACGGATACCGGACGACGATACAAATCTCTCAAGCCAACAAACGTGGCTATCCCCGAGAATTAAAGCGAGGGTCGTAACTGCCATACGGTCGCAGAACGTAATGCAAAGAACACAAATGATACTTAGCTGCACCTGGTGAAGGGAGCGTGAGCAGTGAAATCGGCAGATGGCAAAATGGCGGCACCCACGAGGGTCGAGGCGAACAAAGGAAATCGCAAATTCGCCGAAGGGCCGTCGTTGCCACTGGCACTACAACACACTATGTATAGACGATTAACGTGTGATATAAAAAATTTTCCCCAAAAGCAAACAACTATAAATTTGCAAATACGAATAAATTAAATTGAATTCTGCAATAAATGATTATGCTGCTTCTCGTCGAACTCAAAGTGGGGAATGGGACGAGTACTGGTTTGAACTGGATTTATAAAGACTCAGGCTGATTACTACGGACGCCGCTAGGGTATTACTGAGATTACTACTGGCCTAATCCACCTGATGTCGCCACTTGAATTATCACCTCACATAGGATTATTTATATATATATATATATATATATATATATATATATATATATATATATATATATATATATATATATATATATATATAAAATACACATGGTTATATCAGCGTGCGGCGTGTTTGTAAACACGATCCTGTTGCCCGATGAAATTCCCTGGGTCAGCACTTCGAGGTGTGAATAGATGCGGCCGGCCGAAACAAGCGACAAGTTGCTGCGGTGATCGAAGCGACATCGGTTGCCGGCGCTCCCGTTCCTGTTGCGTAACTATGTACCGGGCGACGTTCGTGGGGCGTGGCACAGACTGGCTGCCCGAGCACGCGTGGCTGACCGTCGAACGATCATGGGATGTAACGAATATGCTGCCCCGACAAGTCAAACTCCAAAGAAGCGCATTGAACATGTTCTAAGCTCATAGAGTTCTAAGTAATGGTTTAATTTGAAAGAAATTATCTTACTAATAACATTGAAAGTCGTCAAAATGGCATCGATTGATGGGTTGTCTCTCCCACTAGATTACCCGGACGTGAACCAGCACCATGACATTTAAGGTGGGTAAAGGCGGAACAGAACTAGATGCTCTTTGACGTGTATACCCAGCCAATACATTGCTAAGAAGGTCCACCTGGCGTTGTGTTCTTTAATTAATTGCAGAACTTGTTTGACAAATAGAGATTCCATTTTAGTTCTAATATCTACATTATTAAAACCTCCATCCGCAAATGTGTATAATAGTGATTTCTTTTCAAAGCTTCGGGTTTACTGTTCCAAATAAAAGGAAATGCAAATGTTTCCCCACCTTGTTTGGTACTGAGTTAAGACTCCCTAGATGCCAACTGGAACTGCACAGCACAGATTGCATGGTGATATTTCCCCCCTAATTGATAATTCCATCCTGCTATATAAGTTCAAATTTTTTTTCGAAATTAGAAATAACTTTCCCCAAATTTTTATTAACGGCTTCTTTTGTACATGCATATACACCGTATTTTATGGAGGAATTCACTGGTCCATTTTAGACCATCAGGTTCAACTAAGAGAACCCGAGTTTGAATCCTCTGCTGCGGTGTTAAAACCTTGGGCAAGTTTTATCATTCTACATTGCTCCCGTTCACTCAGCTGCATAAATGAATACCTGGCAATAGACAAGTGATTGATATGTGTGCGAGTAGCCTTCGCGCATTAATTGCAGCATATGGCTGCATGCTTCCCAGAGATGGTGTCTGATTGAATAGGACTGCCAGGGAACTAAAGTGTAAAGGGCTTTGAGCAATCCTGAGGATTGGATACTGCGCTATATAAGAACTTACCTTTACCTCTTTTAACTGAACACTCACGCCAACGCACAAGCCACACCCCAAAGGTTTTTCCTTTTTGAAATTGGCGAACTGCCAACTCCACATATCGCTCCACCCAAGGTAGACAAAACTGTCTCTTTCCTTAGGCTTCTTCCATCCTGGTGTATTTACAGCTCTTTCCTCCTGTGTCCCACCCACATTACCTCCGTCTTCTCCAAACATACTCTCAGTCCAAGTCTGCTGAACATATCTTTCCACTCTATCAGCTGTTCTTGGAGATTTGCTTCCCCGGTCGCTACTACTGCCAGACCATACATCTGAGTACAATAGTTTCCGGAGTATGTCTTTTGTACAAATCTTTCTGCTGATCAGTTTCACCACAGCTATAAACAACAATGGGATCAAGGCGCTCCCCTGTGTCAAGCCAACATTCACTTTGGATTCTCCTGACACCCCCGGTTCACACAACACCCTGTTCTTCGTGTCCTCATACGTACCTTCCACCAACCTGACCTCCCTCTCTGGGACCCCCACCCACCTCAGTGTTCCCATTGTTATTTCAACTACCTCTGGGCAAACATGCCTTGCGTCGTTCCTCTTCCTTGTCTACACTCCAGCTGTTCTTCACCGATTTCCCCTCACACTATTGCTCTTATGCTGTCATCCAGATTCTTTCCAGCAACTTCAACATATGGCTTAGCAACGTAATGCCTCAATGTTTGCCCGGATCATGCACATCTCCCTTTCTTTTCTATATTCGGACACTTAGCCTCGTTCTTTATTCCTCTGTGAACTTCCCGTCTCTCTTGCAGGTGTTCAGCAATTTTTTTGTCGATCATCTTTCAACTCGCTCACCCACCGCCACCGCCACCGCCAGCATCTCTACTCGCACTTCACCAATGCCTATTTATCTTTCTAAGTAGGCCTACACGATAAACCGTAAAAAAGAATGGCCCAGGCTGTGACAAGTTTCATAAAGCTTGCATTACCTCCCACCACTGTGTGTGTGTGTGTGTGTGTGTGTGTGTGTGTGTGTGTGTGTTGTGTGTGTGTGTGTGTGTGTGTGTGTGTGTGTGTGTGTGTGTGTGTGTGTGTGTGTGTGTGTGTGTGTGTGTGTGTGTGTGTGTGTGTGTGTGTGTGTGTGTGTGTGTGTGTGTGTGTGTGTGTGTGTGTGTGTGTGTGTGTGTGTGTGTGTGTGTGTGTGTGTGTGTGTCGTATTTACATTAATTGCTTACTCCTACTAGAAAACCTACCAAGCATCGATAATCTGGTTCTGTTTTACATTTTACCCCAATAGTAAATACAAATATTGGGAGTAGGTGTTTTTTTCTGTGGCTGTATTACTCTTTGGAATAGAGGTCTATGCTTCCTTCGATCTAGTGTTACATCAGACGCAGGCTGAACCATTATGCGATTCTTAAATATTTTACATATCTTGCTTTTATGTTTTTGAATTAGAAATGGATTATTAAAATTGATATAAAACAAATTAATTTACTAAACCGTTACGTTGCGGTTTGTGTACGTGACAATCAATTGCTGCACGTGACCTTCGTCAAACATAACCTTTGCCAACGGTATTTATAATGGTAACGTATGGGCGGCATCATATCTGCTATATCAAACTGATCCCATCTTTTATGGACACACCGGTGATAGACAAGAGGTTACGTGACGTGATAATGTTAGAGTACGCTGAGCACGCGTTTGATGATTGTTGGAAGTTATCTTTAAATATACTATATTTTTGCTCTAAAAGCAGTAAGAAACTTTATTTTATGGGTAATGTCTATGATAATATAAAGTCTTCATCGGAAGGAGGTTGCAGATTAATACAAACAGAAATGTGACGATGACAACATATATCCACACAACACAATCTCTTACATATAAAAGCACGCTCTTTTTTGTCCCGTTAATCTCTCCCCTCAGTCTCCCCTCTCTCCCTCTCCTTATTTCATCCCTCCTTCTCTCCCTCCACCCCCTCACTGCATCATCAGAATAATGTTTGTTAGTGCTAAAAGCACCAATCTATCTAATCCCGTATATAGAATACCATTATCAAGAAGTGTATTGGTGATTTGGCGCAGAAGCACCTCGACTGGGGAATGAATTACCTGTGAACATTCTTGCATCCGGGACATTACGTATGTTTAGAAAGTGTTTAAAAACACCTTATTATTACCCATTTCAATTAATTCAAATTGTTTTGAAATGACGGACATTGCTTTATAATTTCTTTTTAGTGTCATACACGTTTTAATCAGTGTTTATGTTTTAGATTAATTTATAACTTTATATATATATATTTACGTACACAGTTTTAGTAAAGGTTTTTATTTTATATTAATTTATATAATTTACATACCAAGGTTTAGTACTATACATCTTAAAAGCAGTGCTTAATTTATTTTAAATTAATTTATATAATCTACATAGTAAGGTTTACTAGTGCATCTTAAAACTCTTTGTCTGTCTCCCACTGATTTACCTCTCCCCATCCCTTCCTTTAAAAATGCTCAACATGTTCTCCCTTCATCCCTGCTTGGCGGCCCCTCGCCCTCCCCTCTCCCACTCCCTCACTTTCTTTATCCTCTACTATTTCTCTTCTCACTGTCCCTCTACACCCCTCTTCCTCCATATTTTCATACACCAATCCTTTACACCCCTCCCGTCATTCTAATTAAGCCGCAATTCGGTTCGGTCATGGGTATTTGCACATTCGACAAGAAGAGCGAAGCTACTTGTGCTATTCAAGGCAAACTTGTTTTGTCCGTGTGTAATACCTGTCATGTTTCATTGTTAGTTTAACACAGACAATGCAATGCTTCACGGCCGTGGACATTCTTAGACTGACGTGCGGCCTCCGACAATGGCATGTTCTTGGTCCCGCGCAAGAAACACTGATTGACAACGTATAATTAGCAACCTCTGTCGCGTTGGAAAAAAATGAAAGTTTCAAAATACTGGAAAATTTTTAACGTTGTGAAAGGTGGATTTGCAAAAGCATTGTAGTCAAATAGTTTACTCGGTTTTAAATAGCAAGATACAACTTTTTTTCTATTTTATGGATGGTCTTTAATCGTCATAACTCAATAAATGCCTATGATATATTACAATAATACGTTCATTTGAATAAATAACTGGATATTAATTGTCTAAATAAGCTTGTTAATTTGTTTGCTTTATTAAACATTTTGTTTTAATCGTACACAACATCTCACCTTCACGATAAGCTTTAGTAAATTTTTGGCACGTACGGAAAACTATATTATTGAAAGTTACACAAATACTGGAACTATTTTAAATTGTGAAAGAGTTAATAGCATGCATTAAATCATAACTAGTTTACTCATAGTAAATAGCTAAGATACAATCATTTTTACTATTTAAATATACGGCTATGTCTTTAATCGTCAATAACTCAATAAATGCAACTATGATATATTAACAATAATACGTTCAATGTATGAATAAATAACTGCGATCATTCAATGTTAAGATACTTGTTAAAATTTGTTTGCGTTTATTTATACATGTATGTGTTATCTAGTATAACCTTTGGTTGTAATCTTTTCAATGAGATATTCATTAATGTTAAATTAATATTTTTCTTAATACTTAAGAAACACAGTAAATACAAATACTACTACCCAATCAGTACAATCGCGTACATCACCACACTTTCATAGTGTGTACAATACGTGACAAAGTACCTGCATCAAGAAAACAACTATTAAAAACACTACGACACATAACGACAACATCGAACATATCTTGAACTTACATATTTTCCTTTTTATTATATAAAACATAGCATTGTGCATACATTTATCATTACTAGAAACACATAGACAAATAGACTGCACATACACACGCTGGCACAGCTAACGAAAATTTATTGAAGATACGGAACTTGAGACAATTTTGGATATTGTTAGACGAGGCAACATATTCTGGTTTAATAACTGTCACTAAAAACTAATGCTTGTAGGAAACATTTATACTTGTTTTGTAATTTTTCTGGCAAAAACAGTCTTTGATATTGGCTGTTGGGCAGCCTCAGTGACGTGATATGAAGAGTTATAAACCACAATTACCAGGGGTAGCAATATTGTCCTGTAAAACGAATTTGTGCATGCTTTTACAGATAGTGTACTATTAATTATGTATTCCTGTCAGATCATGTATATTCATTTTTGTAAAAATACAGTTGTGACTGATTGCAGTTAGAATACTGTTTTCAAGCAAAAGCACTGTCAAATGTTTCTCTAAACCACTTGCACAGTTTTGGGTAATATCGGTTCACTGGTGTGTGTGTGTGGCAGGTTCATACCCTGCTGGTGTTACTTATGCAAACACTACGTGTTGTGTGCACACACATTGATTCAATTTCATAAATTTAGCTGGTTTTGTGATATTTTATAAATGCATTGAACTACTTATATATATATCTATATATATATATACTATATATATATATATTACATATATATATATATATATATATAAATATATATATATATATATATAATATAATATACATGTACATAAGCAGCAATATGAATTCTTTCTTCGTAAATGTCGTGCATCTTGGTTGGCAAACAAAGATAGATTAATATCCAACTCACATAAATAAGACGTAAGACCTACATGTGGGCTGTAGAAGAAGTCTGATAGCATGTTTCTCCCTGGCAGCATCATACTGGCCAGTTCTACCAGGTCATCAAGTTAAGTACAACAATTATAACTCTTGTTGAGGTTAGTGTAGAATATGTTGAGGACTGCAGTAGCGATATCAAAGTATGGTAGTTGCAAGAAGTCAATGGTGTAAGTAAGGTCCATATCCCAGTGGTGGACCATGTGCTGAAGAAACCTCATGTTTCAGACTGTTGCTATTGGAAAAATGGAGACTTCGATCCATCATATTATGATTGGTTGGGTGCGCATAAAACAGAGGGGGAGAGAGAGAGAGAGAGAGAGAGAGACAGAGAGAGGTGGTGGTGTCCACAACAAAAGTTAGTAAATTGGGCGAGCATGGCTGAAGAGAGGGCAAAAAAGTGAATGAGAGAGAGAGAGAGAGATGGGGGTAGTGACGGTTAACGTGGCTGAAGATAGACACAGAGCAGCTGTATCCCCAACAGAAGAGAGTAAAATTGGTGGGTGTGGCTGAAGAGAGAAAGCGAGAGTGAGAGAGAAAGGAAGGGAGGTGGCGTCCACAACAGAAGATAGTAAAATGGGTGAGTGTGGCTGAAGAGAGAGATAGAAGGAGAGAGAGATATATAGAGAAAGAAAGAGATCGAGAGAGGTGGGGTCCACAACAGAAAAGAATAAAGGACGTGAGCCTGGCTGCATGGAGAGAAAAGCGAGAACATGAGAAAGAGAGAGCGATAGTGTACATGAAAAGTGATGATTAATGTGGCAGAAGAAAGAGAGGGAGGGAGAGGGAGGGAGAGGGAGAGAGAAAGACAGAGAGTTTGCGTCCAAAACAGAAGAGAGTAAAGTGGGTGAGGGTGGCTGGTGAGAGCGAGAGAGTGAGCGAAAGAAAGAGACAGGGATGGTTTACATGTCTGAAGAGTGACAGTGAACATGGCTGAAGAGAGCGAGGGAGAGAGATAAATATGAGAGAGAGAGCCAGAGAATGAGGTAGAGAGATAGATAGATTATGAATGTTGGTGAAGAGAAAGATATGAAGAATGTACCTGAAAAGAAAGAGATGGTGAACACATCTAAAGTAAATGATGTGAATGCGACAGTGATGGCACACATTATGAATATGGATTTTATTAACTTGGCTTAAACCATCTGTTGACAACTTGTGAAACCTTCCATATGCACGAACCTGTAAGTATGCATCGTTTTTTTAGTGCATATGTATGTTGCTTCGTGCTACTAAGGTTTTATCACACAGCAATGTGGCACTATGGTATGCGTTTAATAATCTTTTTTGTATCTACAAGGTAATGTTTTGCCATTTATGAAATGTTTTGACAATTATGTTTCAGTCAATTTGAATCTTTCTTCCAAGGGAGTGGAAATATTTGTGTAAATAGCACGTGAACATTCACAGCAGAGAGATTAGAGAATAACTATAAAACGAATAGTAATATGCTACGCTTGATCTTATTTCTTAGTTACTCTATGCTACATATAAATAACAAATATCCACATAAATGAAACCATGATCATACATTCTTAAATCCCCTCCACCTTTATATATAACTGATCTATGTTATGTATAAATTCTAACTTCACTACACCTGCCAACTCTTCTAGCTGTCCAGATATGCATTTGTTTATGGGATCTAGACTGCCCTGGCACATATACATATTGTGCACAGATGGGAAATAGTATGCAATAGGTACATTAGACGTCACATGGTGCACACCCATGGTATCAAGCAGCCGCCACACATATTTTAATTTTTATACACTTGACAAAAATTTCAATTTTCTGAGTTAAGTTGCCAACATTTTTCTATGGTCACTTCAACATGTCTTCTTTATGTGACATAAAATATACACTTGTAGGAACAGAGAGCGGGGAGTGAGGGAGAATGGGAGAGAAGCAAAGAGAGAGGGAGGGAGAGTGAGAGAAAATCCCTGAAAGCACATAACCAGCATCACTAGATCAGGAACACAAGTTAAGTTGACCGCAAGTTAAAATCTAATAATTAAGTTAACACAATGTGGATGGGCATAAAGATATGAATTTTGTTATGATATTTGCACGGAAAAACAAGTTTTATTTGTTCACAAATTTATTTTCACCTAGATATCAGTATACGTGGATGTTGGATTGTTAACCATTAATACATAAACACATAGCAAACTGTGAATTTTATTATCTCAATAAACAATATAAAGAGAAAATATGCTCACAGGTGATATATAAAACACTGGACATAGTTTATTACCTTACAATGTTGTTGCTACCATCTTGTCACATCAACTGCAGTAAGTAATGAATGACCTGTGACAGGTCATATTATCGAGGTTTGACATGGCAACTCAATAAAGCAAACGTCTTGAAGTATGCTATGCAAAGTGTGGACACACAACTTGTAACCACTCACAAACACTATGTTAGTAGACGGTTCAGCAGAAAAAAGACATGTCAACTAAATAAAACAGCCCAACAAAATAAAATTAGCTCACCAGAATACAGATGGCCCACTAAAATTAAGATAACCCACCAAAATATATATACAGCCCACCAGAACAAAGATAGCCCACCAGAATAAAAATAACCCACCAACATATTAAGTCCACTAGAATAAAGATAGCCCACCAGAATATAGACAACCCACTGGATCTCGCATCAAGTTGGTTTTCAACATTAGCTAACATATGTATAACCACATGGGCAACAGTGAAACCTTACTTAGCCATCGAGACTTTACAAATTCACTTAACGTGTAAATTAAACAGACACTGTACAATGTCATCCATTCTGTGATAAATGACTCCTACATGCAAAGTAACACTTTTAAGAAACTGCAAGACATCGCATATTTCACATGAATGTATGTTAAATGAATGTCTAAGTTTAACTGTGCACATCCTATATGACATTTGTGTCTAGCAGCAGCATGATGAGAACAATATCTCTCTGCTTGCCAGTATCAGCAGTACTCCACAACCATTAACTTTCAGAAAGACTCATATCTGTGACATTTTCAAAACCAATGTCCTTCACAACTGCTGTTAACAATATAACCTTGGTTGTATTATTCAAACCATATCTCATCCCATGGCCTGTTGAACACAGTGCAAACAATATACAACTATTTACACATTATATATGTACAAACAAGTGTTTTCATATTTTATGTACATATCTTGTCTATCACATGAGTCATTTAAAAGTATACACCTCATACACATTTATCTGACAACAGAACCATTAGTGAGAGATGCATTTGTAACTTGAATATTTCTGACGTAAAGGGAGGAGGCCAGCTCCTCTGCCCAGAATTGGTCAAGCAGTAATTTGTAATGGGAATCTACTGCGTGGGAAAGTTAAACATCAAAGGCTATTGTGGTTAACTCTGCTTGCCTTGGCATTACTGCCACTCCATTTTTATTTTGAAACTGGATGGTCTGTTTATAATTTGAATGAGTTGCAGGCAGAATCTTTCAAATTGCTCATTTTGTTCTGAACTTAATAAAGTAACTAAACACAAATAATCAGGCAGTAAACCTTCAGCATGCATGTTGTAGTCATAAGAATATAATAGTAAATGAAAAAACCCATGGGAATGTGTGCAAACATAGTTAATCACCATGACAATATGGATAATGCCATGACAATGCAAACCTTGCATAGCAAGCCTTGATAGAAGAGGGTCCAGCATCATGACTACTTCACCATGGCAACAGGTCAGAGTTGTCATCTTGTTAGAACTTGCACCACTTTGACACTGTTTAAGCCTGCAACACACTGCCAAATGTTAATGCGTGCAACATGCTGACACTGTTAGAGCTTGCAACACACTGACATTGTGACAGCCTGCAACACACTTATAAATGTTAATGCGTGCAACACACTGACATTGTGAGAGCTTGCAACACACTGACAAATGTTAATACGTGCAACACACTGACACTGTTAGAGCTTGCAATACACTGACATTGTGACAGCCTGCAACACACTTACAAATGTTAATGCATGCAACACACTGACACTGTTACAGTTCACAACACTGACATTGTGACAGCGTGCAACACACTTACAAATGTTAATGCGTGCAACACACTGACATTGTGAGAACTTGCAACACACTGACAAATGTTAATGTGTACAACACACTGACACTGTTAGAGCTTGCAACACACTGACATTGTGACAGCCTGCAACACACTTACAAATGTTAATGCGTGCAACACACTGACACTGTTACAGTGTGCAACACACTGACATTGTGACAGCGTGCAACACACTTACAAATGTTAATGCGTGCAACACACTGACATTGTGAGAACTTGCAACACACTGACAAATGTTAATGTGTACAACACACTGACACTGTTAGAGCTTGCAACACACTGACATTGTGACAGCCTGCAACACACTTACAAATGTTAATGCGTGCAACACACTGACATTGTGAGAGCTTGCAACACACTGACATTGTTACAGTGTGCAACACACTGACATTTTGGCAGCAACACACTGACATTGTGAGAGCTTTCAACACACTGACAAATGTTAATGTGTACAACACACTGACACTGTTAGAGCTTGCAACATACTGACATTTTGACAGCCTGCAAAACACTGACACTTTTATGACCTGCAACATGTGACAAACATAATGCAAACAGCTGATTATGTCTACATCTATGTGTGTGTTTGTATGTGTGTGCATTTACTTGCGTGTATGTGCTTGCATGTGGATGTATGTGTACATGTGAGTAGGTGTGTGTGTGTGTGCGTGTGCGTGCGCGTGTGTATGTATAGATGTGTGTGTGTTTGTGTGTGTGTGTGCGTGCGCGTGTGTATGTATAGATGTGTGTGTGTTTGTGTGTATGTGTTTGTTTGTTTACATATGTGTGCCTGCATATGTGTATGCACATGCATGTGTTTGTTAATAACTGAGAATATCCTACAGAATATATCCAACACTTATGTTATGACACTTTAAATAAACTGTTTCCAACACAATAATATGTTTAGTATCATAAAAAAGGAAGTGGAGTTAAAATGGGAAAACAAAATGATGATGGAAGTAGTGTGATTTTAGAGCTCTGACACAGGATGATAAAGAGCTGGTAAGAACAACCAACTGACCGGTGACGTTGCCAGTTGCTCAGCCGACACAAATACGGAATAGGCAGGAAATTGTAAACAATGCACTGACAATGGCTAGTTCATTAATGTAAGCATTACTGCAACTAGGATGTATCACATATGAGCTTAATCAACTATGCTAATTTTCACCATCAAGCTCACTATTAAAGTCACATTTGGGATTGGTAAAAAATGAGTAGATTAGCAAGCTGATCAGAATCTGTTTCCATTAGTATTGTGTTTTGTAAATTATTTGGCACTAGAACATTATTCTGTCATTAGATGAGTAACAATATATCTAGAAAGTCTGTCACCATAGCATCATTCTGTTATACGATGTATAATGACATTGACATCTCTGTAGTTGTCATAGTCACTGACTGTCTGTCTATCAGTCTGTCTGTCTGTTCAGCTCAGGAGCCAGCCAGAAAGCCAGCCAGCCAGCCAGCCAGCCAGGCTACATTAACAGCTTGTGCCAGCTGTGGTTAGCCAGGTTGAGCTCAGCATGCCTGTCTGCTCAAGCCTGTCTGTCTGTCTGTCTGTCAGGCATGCAGGCACGCAGGCACGAAGGCAGGCAGGCAGGCAGGCATGCAGGCACGCAGGCAGGCAGGCAGGCAGGCAGGCAGGCAGGCAGGCAGGCAGGCAGGCAGGCAGGCAGGCAGGCAGGCAGGCAGGCAGGCACGCAGGCAGGCAGGCAGGCAGGGCAGGCAGGCATGCAGGCAGGCAGGCAGGCAGGCAGGCAGGCAGGCAGGCAGGCAGGCAGGCAGGCAGGCAGGCAGGCAGGCAGCAAGCAGAAAAAAACAGAGAGAGACAGAGAGAGAGAGACTAGTCTGTTGCCAGCTCATCATGGGTTCTCTGTTCATCCCGAGCACCATTTGTTTCTTTGCCTCACAGTGGAGGAACTGAAGCACCCCTGAGACTCCTCCTATTCTACACCCCCTGTGCCAATCACCTGAGCCTTGGCACTGCCGTCTCTGAACACAACAACACTCACTTTCATCACACCTATCTGTTATGTGCAACAACTCTAACTTAGGATGGAACCATCTATTACATACAACTATATTTATATTGGACAAACCTGTCAATTATATACAACAACACTCAGGTCAGACAAGTCAGAGAACAAATAATAACAGAATAAGTTGTCATCACATAATGAACTTGTACTGTGCCACACTCTCTATCATCACATGATATATTCACATTTTCTAATATTCTACTGGCTCATTACTGTCACATGATGTAATCACACTGGACCATACTCATTGTCACGTTACTGTCACATGACATAATTACATTATGCCTTTCTCGAATGTTATATGCCTTAGTTTCATTGTGCCGTATTCAACTGACTCGTGCTGTACTTACATTGTGCCGCACTCGAATGTCATATGCCATACTTACATAGTGTCATACTCTACGGTCACATTGTGCTGTACTCTACTGTCACATGACATTGTGCCGCCCTCTACTGTCACATGCCATGCTTACACTATGCCGTACTCTACTGTCACATGCCATTCTTACATTGTGCCTTACTCTACGCTCTCATGCTGTACTTACATTGTGTCATATGCTACTGACACATGCTATACTTACATTGTGCCTTACTCTATGCTCTCATGTTGTACTTACATTGTGTCATATGCTACTGTCACATGCCATACTTACATTGTGCCTTACTCTACGCTCTCATGCTGTACTTACATTGTGTCATATGCTACTGACACATGCTATACTTACATTGTGCCTTACTCTATGCTCTCATGTTGTACTTACATTGTGTCATATGCTACTGTCACATGCCATACTTACATTGTGCCTTACTCTACGCTCTCATGTTGTACTTACATTGTGTCATATGCTACTGTCACATGCCATTCTTACATTGTGCCTTACTCTACGCTCTCATGCTGTACTTACATTGTGTCATATGCTACTGACACATGCTGTACTTATATTGTGCCGTACTCGACTGACAGACTTCTGTGGTATTAACAACTTTGTCATCCTATTTGCACACAAAGAAATACACAAACTTACTTGGATCTCACCTATACAAAGAGACAAGTGGCGACGATCCTTACAAGATGTACGTTTTAGAAGAGGAGGGGATGTTGGCAGCAATCACCACCTTGTTGTAGCACACATCAAACTGAAGCTTAAAAGAACAGTAACACCAATTAGGCTGTTGAAATGGTTTCATGTCTATAAGCTGAAAGATGCTGGCATTAGACCACTAGGACAGAAAGAGGAAACACAAAGACTGGCTGAGTGGAGACACGTGGACAACAGCAAAATATCTCATCAGTTTACATACAAACCTTGACACCTTGACTCTGTGAATGTTTGGTCAGGATACAATAAAATATGTCATGAATTACTTTACCAACTTTTTTATCTTACTATAAAATCAATGATTCTGCAAACATGAAATTTGTAATGAAATGATAATGTTTTTCTTACAATGTTAACACAGATATTATGTTACATGTATCAAATCAGTACCTATAGCAATGCTTCATGTGTGGTTAATAATTATATCTGTGTATGTGAAATTTGGTTTGATGACTCCCGTACAGTATGTGAGATCTTTATCAAGCTTGCCTGAGTGCATCTTAAACATTGCATTACCATAACACATGCATAGACAGAAACACAAATTTCTCTTCGCGGTGAATGTGTCTGTGCGTGTGGTGTGTGTGGTGTGTGTGTGTGTTTGTGTGTGTTTGTGGCATGGTATATGTATGGAGTGTGTGTGCAGACGTACGAGTATATGTATGTGAAATACTATGACATTGCTTTATTGAATAATACAAAACGTATCTGAATACAATGGCCACTTTAAAATAGGATCAATGTAGAAATGCATAAAGTAGTGTCTTCATCAGGATCACACTGTTGGTGTCAACCCTGTCAAGAGACTGACCAGCTCCAGATGTGACAATGTTTATTTACCTTGTTAGTTTCTCTTGTTCAAAGGAAACGAGTTCTTGTGGGGCACCATAACATTGGGGTTATCCTCCAGTACTCACACATTCTATAAACACAGACAAGATTCATCAAATTAACATTTGTTGTGTGCACGTATGTATTTGTTGTGTAACAGCATCATTACAATTAAAAAAAACTAAGAATTGCCACTTATCATTTTTATGAAAAGCGTTCACAGGGGTAGGCACATATAAGTGTTTCACTTCATGTCTACTCCTTTTCAAAACATATGTCTTAATTATATTTCATTCGTACCACGTGACTTATTATTATTTGTATTTGTATTGCTTGCTTTTAATGTTGTGTGTATTGAAATAAATTAATTGAATTGAATAGTACACCATACTATCACTGCACTGCAGTGGGTGGAAGCAGCCACAGTTAACAGCTTCCCTGACAGTGTGACATCACGTTTATTCACTGAGGGCAGAAGGGGTTGTA
The DNA here is from genome assembly GCA_025642075.2 of Ridgeia piscesae. Taxonomy (NCBI): domain Eukaryota; kingdom Metazoa; phylum Annelida; class Polychaeta; order Sabellida; family Siboglinidae; genus Ridgeia; species Ridgeia piscesae. The sequence continues at coordinate 8,527 of JAODUO010001053.1, read as the reverse complement.
AGACGGAGGGATGGACACAATGAAGGAAAGGGACATAGAAAGGGACACTGAAAGGGACAGCTAAAGGATGAGGGAGAGAGAGGGAGGGATGGAATGAGATAGAGGGTGGAGAGTGTGAGAGAGAGAGAGAGAGAGAGAGAGGGTGGAAAAGGAGACAGAGACAGAGCGAGAGATCAAGAGAGAGAGGGTTGAGAAGCTGACAGAAACAGAGAGAGCAAGGGAGAGAGAGAGAAGGGAGAGAGAGAGAGAGGAAAAGAGAGAGAGAGAGAGAGAGAGAGAGAGAGAGAGAGAGAGAGAGAGAGAGAGAGAGAGAGCAAAAAAGCGAGAGAGAGAGACAGAGAAAGACACAGAGACAAGAGTGAGAGAAAGTCAGACAGACACAAAAAAGAGAGAGAGAGAGAGAGAGAGAGAGAGAGAGAGAGAGAGAGAGAGAGAGAGAGAGAGAGAGAGAGAGAGAGAGAGAGAGAGAAAGAGACAGACAGACAGACAGACAGACAGACAGACAGACAGACAGACAGACAGACACAGACACAAAGACAAACAGACGGAGAGACAAACAGACGGAGGCAAACAAACAGACAGACATACAGACATACAGACATACAGACAGACAGACAGACAGACAGACAGACAGACAGACAGACAGACAGACAGACAGACAGACAGACAGACAGACAGACAGACAGACAGACAGACAGACAGACAGACAGACAGACAGACAGACAGACAGACAGACAGACAGACAGACAGACAGACAGATAAAGCGAGAGAGACAAAGACAGACTGAGAGAGAGAGAGAGAGAGAGAGAGAGAGAGAGAGAGAGAGAGAGAGAGAGAGAGAGAGAGAGAGCAAAGAGAGAGAAAGACAGAGAGCATGAGAAAGAGAGACAGACAAAGAGAGACAGACAGACAGAGAGACAGAGAGAGTGACAGACAGATGGACGGACGGACAGGGAGTCGGACAAGGAGAAGGCCAGGGAGACGGACAGGGAGACGGACAGAGAGACATACAGGGAGAAGGACAGAG
>JAODUO010001053.1:2500-5000 GCA_025642075.2 Ridgeia piscesae | reverse complement strand
ACAGACAGACAGACAGACAGACAGACAGAGCGAGCGAGAGAAAAAGACAGACAGAGAGAATACAGAGAGAGCAAAATGGAGAGAGAGAGAGAGAGGGGGCAGGCAGGCAGGCAGGCAGGCAGGCAGGCAGGCAGGCAGGCAGGCAGGCAGGCAGGCAGGCAGGCAGCAGGCAGGCCGGCCGGCCGGCCGGCCGGCAGGCAGGCAGGCAGGCAGGCAGGCAGGCAGGCAGGCAGGCAGGCAGGCAGGCAGGCAGGCAGGCAGGCAGGCAGGCAGGCAGGCAGGCAGGCAGGCAGGCAGGCAGGCAGGCAGGCAGGCAGCAGAGAGAGACAGAGAGAGACTAGTCTGTTGCCAGCTCATCATGGGTTCTCTGTTCATCCCGAGCACCATTTGTTTCTTCGCCTCACAGTGGAGGAACGGGAAAACCCCTGGAGACCCCTTTTTTTTAAAAACCCCCCTTTTGAAATCCCCTAAAAATTTGGGACGGGCCCCGTCTTAACACAAAAATTCACTTTTCTAAACACCTTTTCTTTTAATGTGAACCAACTCCAATTTAGGAGGGCCCCATCAAAATTACATACCCAATTTATATTTATTTTTTGGGCCCCCAAACCTGTGGATTAAAATTTTAAACAACACCCCCCAGGCCCCAGCCCCGCCCAAAGGAAAACCCAAAAATTTAAAACAGGAAAAAGGGGGTTGGGGCATCCTTTAAGAATTGTTGTCCCAAATTCTATTTTTCCCCCTTTGAATTTTCCCTTTTTATACACTGGTTCATTTGAAATTTTTTTAAAAACCCCTTCCCATATATTTTAGATGTACATAAATTTAAAATTCTTTATCCTTTTTGGAAATTTTAAAGTTAATTTTAAGTGCCCATTCAAATTGCTATCCCTACTTACTTTGTCCCCAATTCTACGGTCACATTGTGCTGTACTTTACTGTCACATGACATTGTGCCGCCCTCTAATGTCACATGCCATGCTTACACTATGCCGTACTCTACTGTCACATGCCATACTTACATTGTGCCTTACTCTACGCTCTCATGCTGTACTTACATTGTGTCATATGCTACTGACACATGCTATACTTATATTGTGCCGTACTCGACTGACAGACTTCTGTTGGTATTAACAACTTTGTCATCCTATTTGCACACAAAGAAATACACAAACTTACTTGGATCTCACCTATACAAAGAGACAAGTGGCGACGATCCTTACAAGATGTACGTTTTAGAAGAGGAGGGGATGTTGGCAGCAATCACCACCTTGTTGTCACACACATCAAACTGAAGTTTAAAAGAACAGTAACACCGATTAGGCTGTTGAAATGGTTCAATGTATCCAAGCTGAAACATGCTGGCATTAGACCACTAGTGCAGTACTAGGACAGAAAGAGGAAACACAAAGACTGGCTGAGTGGAGACATGTGGACAACAACAAAATATCTCATCAGTTTACTTACAAGCCTTGACCCTTTAACTCTGTGAATGTTTGGTCAGGATACAATAAAATATGTTATGAATTACCTTTTCCAAACTTTTTTCTCTGACTATAAAATCAATGATTCTGCAAACATGCAATTTGTAATGAAATGATCAAGTTTCTCTTACAATGTTTACACAGATATTATGTTACATGTATAAAATCAGTACCTATAGCAATGCTTCATGTGTGGTTAATAATTACATCTGTGTATGAGCAATTTGGTTTGATGACTCCCTTACAGTATATGAGATCTTTATCAAGCTTGCCTGAGTGCATCTTAAACATTGCATTACCATAACACATGAATAGACAGAAACACAAATTTCTCTTTGCGGTGAATGTGTCTTTGTGTGGTGTGTATGTGTTTGTTTGTGGCGTGGTATATGTATGGAGTGTTTGTGCAGATGTATGAGTATATGTATGTGAAATCCTATAACATTGCTTTATTGAATACAAAAAGTATTTGAATACAATGGCCACTTTAAAAAAGGATCAATGAAGAAACGCGTAAAGTAGTGTCTTCATAAGGATCACACTGTTGGTGTCAACCCTGTCAAGAGACTGACCAGCTCCAGATGTGACAATTTTTATTTACCTTATTAGTTGCTCTTGTTCAAAGGAAACTAGTTCTTGTGGGGGGCACCATAACATTGGGGTTATCCTCCAGTAGTCACACATTCTATAAACACAGACGAGATTCATCAGTCAATTTACTACACCATACCGTGTCACACCATGTTTTCACACCATGTCACACTGTCACTGCACAGGGTGGAAGCAGCAACAGTTAACAGCTTCCGTGACAGTGTGACATCACTTTTATTCACTGAGGGCAGAAGGGGTTGCAAGACGGAGGGAGGGACACAATGAAGGAAAGGGACATAGAAAGGGACACTGAAAGAGACAGGGAAGGGGAGAGGATGAGGGAGAAAGAGGAAGGGGTGGAATGAGATAGAGGAGGGAGAGAGAGAGAGAGAGAGAGTGAGAGAAGATATAGAGAGAGAGACAGA
>JAODUO010001052.1:160000-195761 GCA_025642075.2 Ridgeia piscesae | reverse complement strand
CAGCGACCACACCACCTTCTTGCTGCCACTGGCAAAACACAAACATACACACTACAGCGACCACACCACCTTCTTGCTGCCACTGGCAAAACACAAACAAACACACTACAGCGACCACACCACCTTCTTGCTGCTACTGGCAAAACACAAACAATACACACTACAGCGACCACACCACCTTCTTGCTGCTACTGGCAAAACACAAACAAACACACTACAGCGACCACACCACCTTCTTGCTGCCACTGGCAAAACACAAACATACACACTACAGCGACCACACCACCTTCTTGCTGCCACTGGCAAAACACAAACAAACACACTACAGCGACCACACCACCTTCTTGCTGCCACTGGCAAAACACAAACAAACACACTACAGCGACCACACCACCTTCTTGCTGCCACTGGCAAAACACAAACATACACACTACAGCGACCACACCACCTTCTTGCTGCTACTGGCAAAACACAAACAAACACACTACAGCGACGGATGGATGGATGGATGGATGGACGGACGGACGGACGGACGGACGGACGGACGGACGGACGGACGGACGGACGGACGGACGGACGGACGGACGGACGGACGGACGGACGGACGGACGGACGGACGGACGGACGGACGGACGGACGGACGGACGGACGGACAATAGAAACACAGGTAAATGTCCACTGAAATAATTAGCAAATCCATTATAAGATGTCCTCAGTTCACCAGTACATGGTTTATGTAATTTCTCACAAATGTAGGAAACATCAAATGGATGAACCCTTTAGTAATAAGTATTCATCACCCATAAAGGGAATTCTTTTTTTCAAAGGGTCATTGATGAACAGCTAAAAGGTTTGGTGTTCAAAATGTAAAACTTACACAAACACACACAACACACACAACACACACATCACACAGTTTCACAAACATACATTAAGCTAGCCCAGTTATAGTTACATACGTACCCTGTTTCATTCAATGACAGTTCAGTATCATAGAACAGAAGATGATTCCGTACGTATGCTGCATTGGAGAGCAAAATATAGAGGGTCTTCAGTGCCACCTGCTTGTTGACCTCAGAACCAACCTACAAAATATTAAAAATCTCATGAACATTAAGTCATAATAATCGAACATGTTTCTTTTGGAGACAACTATCTGGAAATTCGTTTGCTAGCATTTGTGTTTAGATAACTGCATACATTGGGTAATGATTGTACTTTTTTCATATTTTCTATGGTATCCTGAATGTCACAAACATGTATTTTACATAAATTCAGCAATGCAGGGTGTGTATGACAATGTACACTTCATAAAATCACCATTGCGCAACTGTTTGTTTACTATTTCCTGTCATCATCATGTTGTCCAAAATATTATGAAGTTGTTTAACAGTTTGTTCCAAATACAGTGTAATTTGAATTTTGAACATCTATGTCACTCTTTTTATATTCAAATGTTGTATGGGTTTATATATTTTTAACGTTTTAAATTATTTATTATTGTGTAGTTTTTAGCAAATGTACACTTTATTATGTTTGATGTATCCAATCCAATCTCTATGTTTTTAACCCTGGAAGTGACCAGGGCTGAAAATGGGCCCAAATGCACCTTTACGCATCCATTCATAAAGTCTACACCCCCACACATGTGGTATCAAAAGAAAGCTCTGTGAGTGGCCAATCTGCCAAAAATAAATCATGTGGGTTCAGTCCATTCAGCCAATCAGAACCGAGCTTTCAAATGTAGCGTCATCAACCCAGCAAAACCAAAGTTGAAGACAAAATGGTGGTGCGTAAACAACAGTTTATCCGCTTCGCAACTTTCCTTTGGATTATCTCAAGTTTCTGCATTGACATTTTGACAAAATGCTTGACAGTATTCATAAACAAGGTTATTATATTAGTTCATGTAGTTAGATTGACTTTGGAGGTGTTTTTGGGATGAAAATTCACCAAATTAGCAGCGCAACATTTCTCCGGCCGGGTGTGTGGGATGCAATGGTATTGAACGCGGCCACAATCGGCCAGTATGAATCAATGTATTTTATGTCGGAGAAAAATCATAAAAATAATAGTTCTCAATGGATTTGTTTCATTTTTGTTTTATTTCGAAGCTAATACACGAATCTACATTTATCTAAATGGCGAAGTCTTTTCATCCGTGCCATCATTATCTGGCAACAGGATGAAATGTTTGTTTATTTTTGATTTTTTTTAGTTCAATTTCAAATACAAATATCCCCATGACTTTTGTTTGTTCTATAATTTTATTGTAACAAAGCATTCTTTTGGCATTAAAATGATGCATAATTCATATTGTTATGACAAATATTAGCGAAGTTATGATTTTTTTTATAGGAACAGAGGATTTTTCTTGGTCACCTCTAGGGTTAAAAAGAAATACATTGTTATTATTATAATAACAAACAAACTCACTACAACCATCAGAGCACATTCCTGCCTCCACTGGCAAACAAATAAACAAATAAAATAAACAAACAAAATAAACAAACAAACAAACGAGTGAACATGCCCACACAGGCACACATGGACGAACATTATAATTATATAACAGACATACCCAAATAGTCAGACATAAAAAAGGAAAGAAGAGAAAAGCTGCACCTTATGGCACAATGCAACACCCATTACAATGTACACTGACCTTGGTCATCGCTGTAGCTAGAGCAGTGAGACTCAGCTTGACCGCATCAATGAAGGCTGACCGGACCAGTTGGAGGTCATATGACTGACCAGAGAATGCACTGGCCAGTTGCAGCAGACTGTCCAGTTGTGTCATCAACTCTTGCGTGCACTGGACACAAATGACCACAAGTAAAACACTGACCACATGAATACTTACAACACATGACATGATGGTGACATGTAACTGATGACACATAACATGTCACACCTGTGATACATAACGTGTCACACTGGTGACATATAACATGTCACGCCAGTGACACATAACATGTCACGCCAGTGACACATAACATATCACACCAGTGACACATAACATGTCATGCCAGTGACACATAACATGTCACGCCAGTGACACATAACATATCACACCAGTGACACATAACATGTCACGCCAGTGACACATAACATGTCACACCTGTGACACATAACATGTCACACCAGTGACACATAACATATCACACCAGTGACACATAACATGTCACACCAGTGACACATAACATGTCACACCTGTGACACATAACATGTCACACCAGTGACACATAACATGTCATACCAGTGACACATAACATGTCACACCTGTGACACATAACATGTCACACCTGTGACACATAACATGTCACACCTGTGACACATAACATGTCACGCCAGTGACACATAACATGTCACACCAGTGACACATAACATGTCACGCCAGTGACACATAACATGTCACACCTGTGACACATAACATGTCACACCAGTGACACATAACATATCACACCAGTGACACATAACATGTCATGCCATTGACGCATAACATGTCACACTGGTGACACATAACATGTCACACTGGTGACACATAACATGTCACACTGGTGACACATAACATGTCACATTGGTGACACATAACATCACACCTGTGACACATAACATCACACATGTGACACATAACATGTCACACTGGTGACACATAACATGTCACACTGGTGACACATAACATGTCACACCTGTGACACATAACATGTCACACCTGTGACACATAACATGTCACACGTGTGACACATAACATGTCACACCTTTTAAACACATAACATGTCACACCTGTGACACAACATGTCATACCTGTGACACGTAACATGTCATACCTGTGACACATAACATGTCATACCTGTGACACATAACATGTCATACCTGTGACACGTAACATGTCAAACCTGTGACACATAACATGTCAAACCTGTGACACATAACATGTCACACCTGTGACACATAACATGTCACACCTTTTAGACACATAACATGTCACACCTGTGACACATAACATGTCACACCTTTTAGACACATAACATGTCACACCTGTGACACATAACATGTGATACCTGTGACACATAACATGTCACACCTGTGACACATAACATGTCATACCTGTGACACATAACATGTCATACCTGTGACACATAACATGTCACACCTTTTAGACACATAACATGTCACACCTGTGACACATAACATGTCACACCTGTGACACATAACATGTCACACCTGTGACACATAACATGTCATACCTGTGACACATAACATGTCATACCTGTGACACATAACATGTCACACCTTTTAGACACATAACATGTCACACGTGTGACACATAACATGTCATACCTGTGACACATAACATGTCACACCTGTGACACATAACATGTCACACCTTTTAGACACATAACATGTCACACCTGTGACACATAACATGTCACACCTGTGACACATAACATGTCATACCTGTGACACATAACATGTCACACCAGTGACACATAACATATCACACCAGTGACACATAACATGTCATGCCATTGACGCATAACATGTCACATCGGTGACACATAACATCACACCTGTGACACATAACATCACACATGTGACACATAACATGTCACACTGGTGACACATAACATGTCACACTGGTGACACATAACATGTCACACCTGTGACACATAATATGTCACACCTGTGACACATAACATGTCATACCTGTGACACGTAACATGTCATACCTGTGACACATAACATGTCACACCTGTGACACATAACATGTCATACCTGTGACACGTAACATGTCAAACCTGTGACACGTAACATGTCAAACCTGTGACACATAACATGTCACACCTGTGACACATAACATGTCACACCTTTTAGACACATAACATGTCACACCTGTGACACATAACATGTCACACCTGTGACACATAACATGTGATACCTGTGACACATAACATGTGATACCTGTGACACATAACATGTCACACCTGTGACACATAACATGTCACACCTGTGACACATAACATGTCACACCTGTGACACATAACATGTCACACCTGTGACACATAACATGTCACACCTGTGACACATAACATGTCACACATGTGACACATAACATGTCACACCTGTGACACATAACATGTCACACCTGTGACACATAACATGTCATACCTGTGACACATAACATGTCATACCTGTGACACATAACATGTCACACCTGTGACACATAACATGTCACACCTGTGACACATAACATGTCACACCTGTGACACATAACATGTCACACCTGTGACACATAACATGTCACACCTGTGACACATAACATGTCACACCTGTGACACATAACATGTCACACCTGTGACACATAACATGTCACACCTGTGACACATAACATGTCACACCTGTGACACATAACATGTCACACCTGTGACACATAACATGTCACACCTGTGACACATAACATGTCACACCTGTGACACATAACATGTCACACCTGTGACACATAACATGTCACACCTGTGACACATAACATGTCACACCTGTGACACATAACATGTCACACTAGTGACACATAACATGTCACATCTGCAACACATAACATGTCACATCTGTGACACATAACATGTCACACTAGTGACACATAACATGTCACACCTGTGACACATAACATGTCATACCTGTGACACATAACATGTCACACTAGTGACACATAACATGTCACATCTGCGACACATAACATGTCACATCTGTGACACATAACATGTCACACTAGTGACACATAACATGTCACACCTGTGACACATAACATGTCATACCTGTGACACATAACATGTCACACTAGTGACACATAACATGTCACATCTGCAACACATAACATGTCACATCTGCAACACATAACATGTCACACCTGTGACACATAACATGTCACACTAGTGACACATAACAAGTCACACTGGTGACACATGAAATCAATGGTGCAGAAAATATCCCTAAAACTATGTACAAAAAAGTAATACTAGTAACAATAACTGTAACACATGTATAGCGCCTATATCCATGAAATTGAAGCTCAGAGGCGCAACAAACAAAATCATTTGGTGTAATCATAAACGGGGACAGGCAAAAGTCGTCATTGGACCACGGCACCACTGAAAAGTCATGGTGGAAAAGTAATTTTAAACCAATATGTTTTGATTTTTTGGCAAAACAAAAAACAGCTGCACAGATAAGAGGCTTGAGTTGCTGTTTCCCTTCAAACTAACCTTAGAAATGGTTCTGGGGTAATCCAAACGACCCCCTCTCAGCTGCTCGGGAACAGAGACAGTGTCCATTGCACCGTTGTTGTGAAGTTTGTCCTGCTCTTGCTGTATAAGGGTCTCTGTTAGGTCCTTCAGGTGCACTTTGAAGCAGCTGGCAATATCTGGCGCCAACTTACTGAAGCTCTCCTGCCACTTACAGCTGAGGCCATCGCTGGATGTATACATTGACACTGAACACAGAAACACAGGTGATGGGTGGGTTTGACACAGCTGTTCATGTGCATTGAATATATTGTTCCTGGCTCCAAGAATGGTTTATTGTATGATTTAACTTACTTTGGAGCACCAATTTGTCGATGAGTGTGATGTTTCGGCCTGTCAGCTACGGGTCTTGTTCACGTACTGATGTCACGTGTGTTGGCTCAGATTTGGCGGGATACCAAGTTACCAACTGGCACAAGAGAAAAGTGAAGGAGGCTATATATAGCCCCTACCATGAACAGAGACCAGGGATACCATCTGCCCACTATCTACTACCAAATTATCCCGCCGAAATCTGAGCCAACACATGTGACACCAGTACGTGAACAAGACCCATAGATGACGGGTCGAAATGTCGCACTCATCGAAAACATTTTGCTCCAAAGTAAGTTAAATCATGCAATAGTTCATGTGTAGTAATTAATGAAATTGATACACAATCTCCTGGCACGGCTGACCATTGAAAGAAACACCAGCTCAACTAATCTAGGAAGTATTCAGCCATGTTTATACATCAGAGAAAGATATTCATTTATACAGACAAACTAATATGACATGGACTGAACAAAATTGAATAAGATTACTGAACCAGTTTCAGGACAGTTCTTTTTCAGATCAAAAGTGTTCATTTTTCATATCCAAATTGAGATGTTTCTTCCACCTGTACAAACTTTGGTTGGACGTTACAAGTCGACTTCTTCAGTACTAATGATTAAAAACACCAATTAACAGAGTCAAGGGCAGTAACAAGCTACCCCACGTGTACGATGACGTCACTCATGATTTATACTGAAGAAGTCGATGTGTTTTATCCAATGAAAGTTTCTACAAGTAAAAGAAACACCGCAATTTGAATTTGAAGTTTTTTTTAACTTTTCATCCGGAAATTGAATAAATGTTGAGACTGCAGTGGTAGATTAAAAACTGCGGAGAGTTCAATGCTGTAACCATGCCGATGTGTTGGCTGAAACTGTTCTGTCATCAGTAATTAAGGTCCTTCAACAACATATACTATGACAATTCACAGGTGTTTCACAATTATTCTACCCTTTGAACAATGCACAGCATCACAATACGTGAATCATTATCGCTCTGTCAAGACAAGGTCAAAGACGCTGTCCATTTATCAAAGTTTATTATATTTTTCTTAATGCTAGAATAAATACCTTGATGGTGTATCTCTGCCAATGTGAGTCTTGGCCACAGAATTTTTATATTGTAAAGAATATATTTATTTTGCTATAATACAACTCTTGTATAGTGGCACTAAATGCTTTGAGGTTCTCAGCTAGTTCTTGACAACATCAAGACTAAGTGCAGTGAAATTAGCAAACATTCTGCTGATTTTACACAACAGAAAAAACGTTTACACAACGTTTACGCAACATTTATATAACTGAACCATTAACACCCACTGAGTCAGACACTTAGAAAACTGGAACACTCCAGTGGAAACAGCTTCTAAAAACCAGTACAGAGGAATCACAAAGGGAGAGTGAACTACAGTTAGATGGGTTATCCATCTCATGTTGCGATGTGTCTGCAGATCTCCAACCCACCAACAGTCGGTGTCCTGCTCTCGGACCCTGCAAAGCTGGCTTGCCCTTGTGTCGGTGTCCCAGGTGACTCCATCGCTCGGCCACTCATCGGCTTCCTCATTTTTAATGCACCTGGAAACACAAGTTTATAAATATTCATTAATTAACATTATTTATTAACAATACATTTTACATTTGTTTTTCGTATGCAACTCATTTAAACAATAATGTCATCATATTGCATTTAGTAGTGCATGTGCAGATGGTTTAAATAAAAAATGTATGGGTTTGGCTAGAACAAGGGAGCATACATGTTCAAGGTTTACTGACTGCCATATTGTGTTTAGTTACTTTATTACGCTCAGAACAATGTTCGTAATTTGAAAGGTTCCACCCGCAAAATATTCAAATGGTAAACAATATATAAGTTAAACAATTGATTGGTAATAATGCTGAGGCAAGTTAACTGCAAAACCTTTTGATTTTAACTTTCCCACGTTCCAGACGGTGACTTCCTGTTAAAAATTACTGCTCTGCCATTTCTGGGCAGAGAAGCCGGAGCCCGCCATTTACAATCATCAAATTAACCACTCACCCACCGCACCCTGTGATTTTATCAAACTAAGTCACATTAGCACAAACCAGCATGTCACAGTGGACTGGACACAAAATCCAGTTCGTATTAATTTTTTTTGAGTATTTGAGTCTTTTTCCACTATTAGATTTGATTTGAAAAACAGCACTATAAATGAATATCTTTCAAATATTTCCTTCCTCTGACAAATGGGTCACAGTAAAATTGTCCATCCCAGACAAAAGGTTTAAATTTAGTGTTTACAACCCCAAATCCGATATATCTTGTCATCAGTTTATTCGATATGCCCTGAATTATAATTGAATAAGAAGCCACTGAATATTCGCATTCAATCATATTCGATTCCTATTCGAACTTTCAAAGAAGTTTGACATCCGTTTCGAATGAAATTCCATATTTGTCCTTACCTTTCCTGATGTCAGAAAATAATTATAAAATGAGACTTGAATAAAAAAGCTCTTTTAAACCACTCACTTTTCAAGTTTTTTCTGCTCTTAAGCTTCCTTGCAGCTCTACTGTTGTCCAACAACACGTCCTGCATGCCATCCATGTACTGCTCCAACTGAGACATGCTACCCACGAAACTGACAATGAAGTCAAGATAGGTCCCCGACAGAAAGGACGTTCCCCTGTCAACACTGGGCCGCTTTTCAAGCAGCAGCTGCCCAATCACTGTTATTTCGCACGATGATTTCCGCTCGTCGACATGCGTTTTCTTTGCGGGTCCGACGAGCGAGCCACGTCTGATGCGTTCTGTCAAATCTTTTTTGCTGGACTGCGGGTTTTTTGCCGCTTTCTCTTCCAGCTCTTCCACCAACAGCTGTGTGATCGCTGCTGTGGTGTCAGCGAGTGTTTCCACATAGATGCTGCGGATTGCATTCGGCATCGACAACATGATGTCACAGAAGACGCAGGCGTTAAACAAGTGCACGTCTTCATTGATCATCGCAGTGACACGGGGAATCGACTGGACAAATCGATCGACTGCTTCACAGAAGCCATGCTCGCTGTCTTCCGGGAGACCGACGCATGCTGCCACCTGCTGGGATCGCAAGCTGCAGTATTTCTGCCAGGCCTGTCTGGTGGTGTACAGAGAGCACAACGCCTGGACGAACCGTAGCCTGCGTTCATTTGCTGCAGACATGTTTCCGATGGTCGGATCTGGCGTCATTTGGCTGAGCTGGTCGCTGAAGTACCGCTTCAGTTTCATTGTGAGTTTGCCCCACAGTGACTCGTTTGCCTGGTCAGATGCGTCGACAGCCGTGTTTATTGACAGCATTGACTGGGAGCTTGTCACTTCAGAAATGTCCTTCTTGAAGGGGAGAAGGAATCCTTCCTGGGAGGAGAGCTGGAGCAGATGTTGAAGGACCTGTTCCTCACTGCCGGACCTCGTCTCCAACACCTCAATCTGACAACAGAGTAGGTCACACACTAGGGTCACATCTCTAACACCTCAATCTGACAACAGAGTAGGTCACACACTAGGGTCACATCTCTAACACCTCAATCTGACAACAGAGTAGGTCACACAATAGGGTCACATCTCTAACACCTCAATCTGACAACAGAGTATGTCACACACTAGGGTCACATCTCTAACACCTCAATCTGACAACAGAGTAGGTCACACACTAGGGTCACATCTCTAACACCTCAATCTGACAACAGAGTATGTCACACACTAGGGTCACATCTCCAACACCTCAATCTGACAACAGAGTAGGTCACACACTAGGGTCACATCTCCAACACCTCAATCTGACAACAGAGTAGGTCACACACTGGGGTCACATCTCCAACACCTCAATCTGACAACAGAGTATGTCACACACTAGGGTCACATCTCTAACTCCTCAATCTGACAACAGAGTATGTCACACACTAGGGTCACATCTCTAACACCTCAATCTGACAACAGAGTATGTCACACACTAGGGTCACATCTCCAACACCTCAATCTGACAACAGAGTATGTCACACACTAGGGTCACATCTCTCAACACCTCAATCTGACAACAGAGTATGTCACACACTAGGGTCACATCTCTAACACCTCAATCTGACAACAGAGTATGTCACACACTAGGGTCACATCTCCAACACCTCAATCTGACAACAGAGTATGTCACACACTAGGGTCACATCTCAACACCTCAATCTGACAACAGAGATATGTCACACACCTTAAAGGGTCACATCTCCAACACCTCAATCTGACAACAGAGTATGTCACACACTAGGGTCACATCTCCAACACCTCAATCTGACAACAGAGTATGTCACACACTAGGGTCACATCTCCAACACCTCAATCTGACAACAGAGTATGTCACACACTAGGGTCACATCTCCAACACCTCAATCTGACAACAGAGTATGTCACACACTAGGGTCACATCTCCAACACTCAATCTGACAACAGAGTATGTCACACACTAGGGTCACATCTCCAACACCTCAATCTGACAACAGAGTATGTCACACACTAGGGTCACATCTCTAACACCTCAATCTGACAACAGAGTATGTCACACACTAGGGTCACATCTCCAACACCTCAATCTGACAACAGAGTATGTCACACACTAGGGTCACATCTCCAACACCTCAATCTGACAACAGAGTATGTCACACACTAGGGTCACATCTCTAACACCTCAATCTGACAACAGAGTATGTCACACACTAGGGTCACATCTCCAACACCTCAATCTGACAACAGAGTATGTCACACACTAGGGTCACATCCCCTAACACCTCAATCTGACAACAGAGTATGTCACACACTAGGGTCACATCTCCAACACCTCAATCTGACAACAGAGTATGTCACACACTAGGGTCACATCTCTAACACCTCAATCTGACAACAGAGTATGTCACACACTAGGGTCACATCTCCAACACCTCAATCTGACAACAGAGTATGTCACACACTAGGGTCACATCTCTAACACCTCAATCTGACAACAGAGTATGTCACACACTAGGGTCACATCTCCAACACCTCAATCTGACAACAGAGTATGTCACACACTAGGGTCACATCTCCAACACCTCAATCTGACAACAGAGTATGTCACACACTAGGGTCACATCTCCAACACCTCAATCTGACAACAGAGTATGTCACACACTAGGGTCACATCTCCAACACCTCAATCTGACAACAGAGTATGTCACACACTAGGGTCATATCTCCAACACCTCAATCTGACAACAGAGTATGTCACACACTAGGGTCACATCTCCAACACCTCAATCTGACAACAGAGTATGTCACACACTAGGGTCACATCTCCAACACCTCAATCTGACAACAGAGTATGTCACACACTAGGGTCACATCTCCAACACCTCAATCTGACAACAGAGTATGTCACACACTAGGGTCACATCTCCAACACCTCAATCTGACAACAGAGTATGTCACACACTAGGGTCACATCTCCAACACCTCAATCTGACAACAGAGTATGTCACACACTAGGGTCACATCCCCTAACACCTCAATCTGACAACAGAGTATGTCACACACTAGGGTCACATCTCCAACACCTCAATCTGACAACAGAGTATGTCACACACTAGGGTCACATCCCCTAACACCTCAATCTGACAACAGAGTATGTCACACACTAGGGTCACATCTCACCTAAGAAAACTTCCCTTTCAATCTGACAACAGAGTATGTCACACACTAGGGTCACATCTCCAACACCTCAATCTGACAACAGAGTATGTCACACACTAGGGTCACATCTCTAACACCTCAATCTGACAACAGAGTATGTCACACACTAGGGTCACATCTCCAACACCTCAATCTGACAACAGAGTATGTCACACACTAGGGTCACATCTCCAACACCTCAATCTGACAACAGAGTATGTCACACACTAGGGTCACATCTCCAACACCTCAATCTGACAACAGAGTATGTCACACACTAGGGTCACATCTCTAACACCTCAATCTGACAACAGAGTATGTCACACACTAGGGTCACATCTCCAACACCTCAATCTGACAACAGAGTATGTCACACACTAGGGTCACATCCCCTAACACCTCAATCTGACAACAGAGTATGTCACACACTAGGGTCACATCTCCAACACCTCAATCTGACAACAGAGTATGTCACACACTAGGGTCACATCTCTAACACCTCAATCTGACAACAGAGTATGTCACACACTAGGGTCACATCCCCTAACACCTCAATCTGACAACAGAGTATGTCACACACTAGGGTCACATCTCTAACACCTCAATCTGACAACAGAGTATGTCACACACTAGGGTCACATCTCCAACACCTCAATCTGACAACAGAGTATGTCACACACTAGGGTCACATCTCCAACACCTCAATCTGACAACAGAGTATGTCACACACTAGGGTCACATCTCCAACACCTCAATCTGACAACAGAGTATGTCACACACTAGGGTCACATCTCCAACACCTCAATCTGACAACAGAGTATGTCACACACTAGGGTCACATCTCTAACACCTCAATCTGACAACAGAGTATGTCACACACTAGGGTCACATCTCCAACACCTCAATCTGACAACAGAGTATGTCACACACTAGGGTCACATCTCCAACACCTCAATCTGACAACAGAGTATGTCACACACTAGGGTCACATCTCCAACACCTCAATCTGACAACAGAGTATGTCACACACTAGGGTCACATCTCCAACACCTCAATCTGACAACAGAGTATGTCACACACTAGGGTCACATCTCCAACACCTCAATCTGACAACAGAGTATGTCACACACTAGGGTCACATCTCCAACACCTCAATCTGACAACAGAGTATGTCACACACTAGGGTCATATCTCCAACACCTCAATCTGACAACAGAGTATGTCACACACTAGGGTCACATCTCCAACACCTCAATCTGACAACAGAGTATGTCACACACTAGGGTCACATCTCTAACACCTCAATCTGACAACAGAGTATGTCACACACTAGGGTCACATCTCCAACACCTCAATCTGACAACAGAGTATGTCACACACTAGGGTCATATCTCCAACACCTCAATCTGACAACAGAGTATGTCACACACTAGGGTCACATCTCCAACACCTCAATCTGACAACAGAGTATGTCACACACTAGGGTCACATCTCCAACACCTCAATCTGACAACAGAGTATGTCACACACTAGGGTCACATCTCCAACACCTCAATCTGACAACAGAGTATGTCACACACTAGGGTCACATCTCCAACACCTCAATCTGACAACAGAGTATGTCACACACTAGGGTCACATCTCTAACACCTCAATCTGACAACAGAGTATGTCACACACTAGGGTCACATCTCTACACCTCAATCTGACAACAGAGTATGTCACACACTAGGGTCACATCTCCAACACCTCAATCTGACAACAGAGTATGTCACACACTAGGGTCACATCTCCAACACCTCAATCTGACAACAGAGTATGTCACACACTAGGGTCACATCTCCAACACCTCAATCTGACAACAGAGTATGTCACACACTAGGGTCACATCTCCAACACCTCAATCTGACAACAGAGTATGTCACACACTAGGGTCACATCTCCAACACCTCAATCTGACAACAGAGTATGTCACACACTAGGGTCATATCTCCAACACCTCAATCTGACAACAGAGTATGTCACACACTAGGGTCACATCTCCAACACCTCAATCTGACAACAGAGTATGTCACACACTAGGGTCACATCTCCAACACCTCAATCTGACAACAGAGTATGTCACACACTAGGGTCACATCTCTAACACCTCAATCTGACAACAGAGTATGTCACACACTAGGGTCACATCTCTAACACCTCAATCTGACAACAGAGTATGTCACACACTAGGGTCACATCTCTAACACCTCAATCTGACAACAGAATATGTCACACACTAGGGTCACATCTCTAGCACCTCAATCTGACAACAGAGTATGTCACACACTAGGGTCACATCTCCAACACCTCAATCTGACAACAGAGTATGTCACACACTAGGGTCACATCTCCAACACCTCAATCTGACAACAGAGTATGTCACACACTAGGGTCACATCTCCAACACCTCAATCTGACAACAGAGTATGTCACACACTAGGGTCACATCTCCAACACCTCAATCTGACAACAGAGTATGTCACACACTAGGGTCACACTTACACTCAATCTGACAACAGATATGTCACCACTAGGGTCACATCTAACACCTAATCTGACAAGAGTATGTCACACACTAGGGTCACATCTCCAACACCTCAATCTGACAACAGAGTATGTCACACACTAGGGTCACATCTCCAACACCTCAATCTGACAATAAAATATGTCACACACTAGGGTCACATCTCCAACACCTCAATCTGACAACAGAGTATGTCACACATAGGGTCACATCTCCAACACTTCAATCTGACAACAGAGTATGTCACACACTAGGGTCACATCTCCAACACCTCAATCTGACAACAGAGTATGTCACACACTAGGGTCCACATCTCCAACACCTCAATCTGACAACAGAGTATGTCACACACTAGGGTCACATCTCTAGCACCTCAATCTGACAACAGAATATGTCACACACTAGGGTCATATCTCCAACACCTCAATCTGACAACAGAATATGTCACACACTAGGGTCACATCTCCAACACCTCAATCTGACAAGAGAGTATGTCACACTAGGGCCATATATCCAACACTTCAATCTGACAATAAACTATGTCACACAAGGGCCTCTTCTCAACCCCTTCAATCTGACAACAGAGTATGTCACACATAGGGCCATTCTCCAACCCCTTCAATCTGACAACAGATATGTCACACATAGGGCCATTCTCCAACCCCTTCAATCTGACAAAGAGTATGTCACACATAGGGTCACATCTCCAACACTTCAATCTGACAATAGACTATGTCACACAAGGGCCTTTTCTAACACTTCAATCTGACAAGAGAGTATGTCACACATAGGGTCATATATCTAGCACTTCAATCTGACAATAGACTATGTCACACAAG
Organism: Ridgeia piscesae; assembly: GCA_025642075.2. NCBI lineage: Eukaryota > Metazoa > Annelida > Polychaeta > Sabellida > Siboglinidae > Ridgeia > Ridgeia piscesae. Next base: position 180,029 of record JAODUO010001052.1, on the reverse strand, counting down.
GGCCTTTTCTCAACCCCTTCAATCTGACAAGAGAGTATGTCACCCCTAGGGCCATATATCCAACACTTCAATCTGACAATAGACTATGTCACACAAGGGCCTCTTCTCCAACACTTCAATCTGACAAGAGAGTATGTCACACTAGGGCCATATATCCAACACTTCAATCTGACAATAGACTATGTCACACAAGGGCCTCTTCTCCAACACTTCAATCTGACAAGAGACTATGTCACACAAGGGCCTTATCTCCAACACTTCAATCTGACAATAGATATGTCACACTAGGGCCTTATCTCCAACACTTCAATATGACAAAGATGTGTCACACTAGGGCCATATATCCAACACTTCAATCTGACAATAGACTATGTCACACAAGGGCCTCTTCTCCAACACTTCAATATGACAAGAGAGTATGTCACACTAGGGCCATATATCCAACACTTCAATCTGACAATAGACTATGTCACACAAGGGCCTCTTCTCCAACACTTCAATCTGACAAGAGAGTATGTCACACTAGGGCCATATATCCAACACTTCAATCTGACAATAGACTATGTCACACAAGGGCCTCTTCTCCAACACTTCAATCTGACAAGAGAGTATGTCACACTAGGGCCATATATCCAACACTTCAATCTGACAATAGACTATGTCACACAAGGGCCTCTTCTCCAACACTTCAATCTGACAAGAGAGTATGTCACACTAGGGCCATATATCCAACACTTCAATCTGACAATAGACTATGTCACACAAGGGCCTCTTCTCCAACACTTCAATCTGACAAGAGAGTATGTCACACTAGGGCCATATATCCAACACTTCAATCTGACAATAGACTATGTCACACAAGGGCCTCATTTCCAACACTTCAATCTGACAACAGACTATGTCACACAAGGGCCTCATTTCCAACACTTCAATCTGACAACAGACTATGTCACACAAGGGCCTCTTCTCCAACACTTCAATCTGACAACACTAGACTATGTCAAACATGGACCTCTTCTCCAACACTTCAGTCTGACAGCAGACTATGTCACACAAGGGCCTCTTCTCCAACACTTCAGTCTGACAACACTAGACTATGTCACACAAGGGCCTCTTCTCCAACACTTCAATCTGACAACACTAGACTATGTCAAACATGGGCCTCATCTCCAACACTTCAATCTGACAACACTAGACTATGTCAAACATGGGCCTCATCTCCAACACTTCAGTCTGACAGCAGAGTGTGTCACACATGGGTCTAGTCAACATCACATCAATCAATATAAGCATGTACAACTCAGAATAGCCCACTGACACAAACAAACACAATGTCGTATGTTGGTGCAGAGTTTTACCTGGTGAATGGGAGTCAGTGGCGCCACCTAGTGGGGCACATTGAAATCATCTTCTAAAACATTTCTTATGAATGTTGTATGCTTAGTATTAATAGAACAAAAATATTATATCATCAAATATCGATCACGAAGTCAGCTCAATGAGCTCATGTATTTATTAAGTTTGCTAGGTTCAGGCGTTTACTAAATAACAACAACCAAACAACTGTTTGTTTACGAGTTAGCAGGGATGCAAAATGACAATAAATAAATACAATTATCACTGACCAGATGAGTGAGTAACTTTGTGATTGGTGTTGGATCTAAATCGTGGCAGGTTGTCTTCTCGAGAAGGCGATCCTCAATCACCTTGTTGATGGCATCCACTGGGTGGGAGCACTGTTTCTCGCCTTCAGTCAGATCATTACTCATCTGAATGATCTCACGGACGCATTCTTCAAGTCTGTAAATAGTCAGCAGCATTTAAAAAATAATTTACGCAGGATAATCCAAACTATAGGATAATCCAACCCACAGGATAATCCAAACCACAAGATAATCCAGTTTTTCCAAACCATAATTCAGGCCACAGATAATTACATAATATATCCTAGGGGGTGATGTTTTCCTTTGGTTTAAATATTAAAATAACATAATATATAAAAATGTATATATAACATACTGTATGCACATTCCAAAAATGTGTTTTAATGAACTTTACTAAAACACAAACATGTTTTCTGATTATTAGGTAATGTTACGGACTAACAAATAATGTTGTTAGCACAATCAACTTAAAATAAACAATTGGGGATGATCTTGCCCACGAGCACTTTCCCCCAATGTCTTACACTGGATTTTAAAATGGATCAAGTGATTTTTTTTATTACCAATTATGAAACCTGTTCTCTTGTAAAAATACACGGCTGATATTGTTAAAAACAACAACATAAATGGCCTTTTAAGCAGGAATGTTTTTGCCAGTCACACATTTTGGGTGGACACGCAGCTTATATCTGATATAAACACAGGCCCGTGGAGACGTGTCTGTGAAATACAACAAGGCACAGACATTTTCAAGGTACAACTGATAATATCTATCATTTGTGAAGACCTTTCTATGCCCCTTCCTTTTTTATCTGTCCACCACCGGTCCACTGATATTTCTACCTGTCCACAACTGATTTTATCCGTCCAAATGACGGGTGGACTTTATATGTATAAAGATCACGGGCTATTTAATAAGTTTCCTGTGGTGATTATTTAATCATTATTACAAACTGGTGCATTTTTTATCAAATATGTATTTACGTCGATTACCTCAGACTGATCATACATGTACTACCACATAGCAATCAAACTTTTCTTAGAAAGGCTGCTCACAAACTGATCGTGGAATCACTATAAATCAGTTTGGTTACTGATAATGTAAAGTGAATGTTCACACTGACATGGAATGTTTGCAGTGACATGAAGTGGAGCACGCTTACTGTCTCTGGTTGTCTGCGAGTTGCTCATCTGTTTCCTGAACAATGGCTTCAATCAACTCGTGTCGGGGGATGCCATGCTGCAGCAATGGCGCCATACAGAACGCCGGTCTTTTTACAGAGGACATTCTGTCAGCAATGGTGGTGTCACGTTCTACTTGGCCCCACTGTTAGACTTGTGTCACCTTCGGCTTGGCTGTAAGCATTACTTAACGTCACCTATCTACTTGGCATTAGCATTAGTACAGCGTCACTTTCTACTAGGGTTGAGAATGAAGATTATGTCACATTTTACTTGTCCATCTCAACTTGACTTTTCTATTCAACTTCCTGGACTATAAAACAAATGGAAATCTATAAAAACTATGAAAACATGGAAACTGGAATATGTTGCTCTTGTGTTGTCACTGGGTAGTTAGCAATGTAATAACAATTCACACACACAACAGACACTCTAAATAACCAGCTTTTCACATAATACGCCTCTTCTTGGGGATAATATAGCTAAGATATTTGCAATTAATAAATTGTTAAATTATGCGTAATATATTATACGCCAATCAACAATTTATACTGTGTTGTTATCACATTTCTCTATACGTATTTGAGCTGATACTGTAACATTCCGAGTTGACAGAAAAAAAGTTTAATTTGTAATATACATGTACTAACCTTGATGGATCATAAAAAAATATTCAGACAAAAAAATTAATACAAGACCCTAATCATAACCCATTTCAGCCTAACATTTGCTGCCTGCCTGGTTGAGATCCTGTCAATGCTCAAGTAGGTATTTAAGTTGTGACTGTCTTCAGCTGAACATTCACCAAGCCCCTTTACACCCAACATGCGACAAGCATTGAAAGTAAGGTATCATTCCTCAGAGAAACCATAAATTCTTTGGAGAATGTTTAGTGATATGTTGTTCGCTTCGCAACTACTGTCTATGTAAGAAATGCAGCAACCATGATCACAACTCTGAAATTGAAAACCCCAGCAAAAAGGGCGGCTGATGCAAAATGTCTAATGCCCTAACACATCAGAAACAATTTATAGTCAAAGCGGACAAAACAAATATGTCCCTCACTGCCACTCCAACTCTGATCATAGGCAATGAATACGTGGTCTGTGATTCACTCACATCATTAATGCTTACAGTACACCTGCACACACACTCAGCTCATTCTTTCCAATCCAGCATCAGATCCAGTGTCTGTCAATGGAAATTATTAGAACTAACTAATTCTAATTTTGGCAGTCTTTGCGGAACATTTCAAGTGATTTGTGCATTTTAAACATTAGTTTATTTCTTTTTGTGTGACATAAGTGACCTGGAGCATCATGTCAATAGTATAAAGGAAGTGGTGGCCGCTGTAGAGATCCGGACTATCAATTAAAGGGGACGGAGGCTTAATCCCATCTGCTGGCTGCTGCCATTTCGAAACTTAGTCTTACGTAATTTCGCTCACCCAATATTTGTGTATCTTTCGGAAGAGACACTAAAAGCCAGTGGTCCCTTCTATGTGGTGTCTAGGCCAGGGGAAGTAACAGGTCCCATACACTGACTAAGGATGGGACAATTATTTGATTCGTATTCGAAATTTCAAATATTCAAACGTTTTCCCATTATTCTATTAGAAAATTCACAGCTCTATAAACGAATATTGCTCGAATATATTCCTTCCCACGTCCTCTACCGCAAAATCGGTCCCAGGCGATCTTTTACTTTCTTACTTAACTATGAAAAAGACCAACAACAACCGCTAAACTACTCCTCACTTGTCTTATATGTATCCATATACACACACTAGGTTACAAAATAAAATCGCTAACACAACTTAAACAAATAAACTTCACAACACAAACTTGCATAAAACTCGAGGTGTCATCATCGTTGGTGGTGGCTCCGCGTAGCTTACCGTAATATCGGTATTGTGTCGAGGGGTCTTTTGTTAGCAGTGTCGGGTTAAGGTTTAAGGTGAGGGCTTCGGGTAAGTTTAGCATTACTTAGTTAGCTTAGTCTAATTTAGGGTTATGGTTACTTTAGGGTTAGCATAAAACCGGAATTTGTGAAGGTCATTTATTTAGCGATGCCTGCGATAAATTACGGATCTTACGGTAAGCGCCAAGCTCCGCATAGCCGCTGTAGATCATGTCGAGTTTTGCATTAGTTTGTTTTCTTAATTTTATTTTTTAGGAATGTAAATTATTTTATTTTGTGACCTAATATGTGCATATTTACATAAGATATATGAGGATAAGTTTGGCAGCTGTAAGAAGTTATTTCCATGGTTAGGTCAGAAAGTAAACAAAAAGATCGATGTGTATGCCCATGATGCCGACGACTCCAGCCCATGGCCACGGGATGATGCCGCGTCCTGGAAGACATCGACACCATTCAGTATTCTAATCGAAATTGAAATTTTTAGGATATTCCATTCGATTGAAATTCCAGATTCGTCCTGACACGGGGCTGATGGCCACACGGGGTACAACTACACTACATTATATCACATCACTATGTCAGCCTTATAGCCAGAGATACTTATATCTACCAGTGTAGAGGTATGTTGACTACGTCTATACTAGCTGCATGTCTACAGTGTAGTGGACTCGCTAATTATAGAGATGGACGCCTCTGAAAACCAATGAGAATAATGGTCAGAAGTTATCATTAATGGAAGAAGAGTATATCATGACACACACACACGTACACACACACATACGTACACACACACACACACACACACACACACATACGTACACACACACTACGTACACACACACACACACACACACACACACACACACACACACACACACACACACACACACACACAACACACACATACACACACATACGTACACACACACACACATACGTACACAAACACACGCGCGCGCAGGCACGACACGCACACACACACACACACACATACGTACACACACATACGTACACACACACACATACGTACACAAACACACGCGCGCGCAGGCACGCACGCACACACACACACACACACACACACACACACAACACAAACAGCCTTGAACAGGATATAGTACAGTTGCTGCCAACAAACTAATCTCCCTTGTAGAGGAACATGGACTAATCCAACATGTCAATGAACCCACACGTAAACAAGGAAATGCCAACAATATCCTAGATCTTGTCTTCACAAATAAACCTGGGTTAATAAAGAAACTAAATGTAGTAGACGGCATAGCAGACCACAACACAATTATCATTGATGTAAATATCTCACCCAAACGCAAACATCGCCCCAAAAGAAAAATTTTCATCAGAAATAAAGCTGACCACCTTAACATCCAGAAATCTCTCGATGACTTCACACATGAATACTTCTCTTTAAACCAAAACATGACAGTAAATGACAAATGGAACCTTGTTTCAACAAAAATCATCAACATTATGAAACACTATGTACCAGTCCGTCTTACAACTTCCAGATACAACCTTCCCTGGTTCAATAAAGACTTGAAAAAAATGTGCAAAAGAAAGAAACGATTATATAAGAAAGCAAAAATATCTAGAAATCCAGAAGACTGGCAAGAGTTTTGTAACATCAGGAAAGACATGCACAAACACCTTCGTTCTGCTAGACTGTCCTATATAAATCAATTCCTAACAACTGCAATAACAGACAAACTGAAAGCATTCTGGAGTTTCATTTCCAAACTTAGACAAGATAACCAGGGTATTGGGGACCTCAACATTGCGGGAAACATAATTAGCGATGACAAGCAAAAAGCAGAAGCCTTAGGCAATCAGTTCAAAAGTGTCTTCACATATGAAGGAAATTCCAAGCTGCCAAATCTGAATGACAGCCCACATGGAAAAATACCCGAATTAACAATTTCACTTAAAGGAGTACATGACCAACTATCAAAAATTAACACCTCTAAATCGCAAGGACCAGATGGCATTCCACCATGGTTTCTAAACAGATATGCCTACCACCTAACACCAATAATACATGATATCTTCCAATCATCAGTTGACTCTGGTCAAGTCCCCAAAGCCTGGAACGAAGCAAACATAACAGCAATTTTCAAGAAAGGAAACAGGGCAGAAACTTCAAACTACAGACCAATATCCTTAACACCTGTGATTTCTAAACTTCTTGAACACATAATTCATAGCCACATCATGAAACACCTTGAACAACATCACATCCTAACTGACCACCAACATGGTTTTCGTGCAAAAAGATCAACAGAAACTCAATTAATTCAAACTGTCCATGACATAAGCAAATATCTAGATGAAAAGAAATCTGTAGACATGGCCATTCTAGACTTCACTAAAGCATTCGACAAAGTTCCACATAAAAGACTAATCCACAAACTAAAATACTATGGGATCACAGGCCCAATATCGTCATGGATAGAAAGCTTCCTTGCAGAAAGAACTCAACAGGTTGTAATAAATGGATCAGCATCCAAACCAATTAAAGTCACCTCAGGGGTACCACAGGGAACCGTACTGGGGCCCTTACTTTTCTTACTGTACATAAATGATCTACCCAACAATCTCACTTCAAACGTTCGCCTTTTTGCAGATGACTGCCTACTATATCAACCAATTAAATCAGACAATGACATTTCTCTCCTCCAAAATGATCTAATCAAACTTGAGGAATGGCAAAACACCTGGCTTATGAAATTCAATCCCACCAAATGCTTCACAATGACATTAGCCTCAAGAAAACCGACACCAAATATTTACACCTTCTGTGGCCAACAACTTAAATCTGTTCAATCACATTGTTATCTTGGTGTACAAATATCAAATACATTAAATTGGACAGCACAATGCAACTCAGTCGCTAGGAAAGCACAACAGACTCTAGGAGTCATTAGGAGAAATCTAAATCAATGCCCAACCCACATTAAGTCAATAGCCTACACAACCCTTGTCCGACCAATACTTGAATATGCATCAGCATCATGGGATCCACACTGCCTAAAACATATTAAACCTTAGAAAGAATCCAAAGACAAGCTGCCAGATTTTGTACACATAACTATTCTAGAGAACCAGGAACAGTAACCCAACTTTTTAAAGACCTCCAGTGGGACACCCTCCAAACAAGAAGAAAAATTAAAAGACTTAGCATAATATACAAAATGGAACATAACCTTATAGATATCCCGCTAGATCACTATATCCAACACAACACTAGAACCTCACGTAAACATGACAGTCAGTTCTTGCAAATTAGATACTCTGCAAACATATTTGGAAGCAGCTTCTTCCCAACAACAATTAAGGAATGGAATTCTCTCCCCTCAAACACTGTCTCAAGTAAATCACTAAAATCATTTCAGAATAGTTTAATCCAACATTTTAACAATTAAGTCAGATGACCCACCATGCGCACTGGCGTGATGTGTCCCTAGGACATTTTGCCAGTTAAGATACAGATACAGATACAGATACAGGCCAACCTAAACGTCATACTTGCTTATAACACAGAGTTCTGAGATAATCATGAGAAGAAATATATTTACAACGGCGATGTCGAGGTGAGTCCAGATTCGGCAATTTTTGCATTTAGTCCTTACCGATTTTTATTCTAATCATGATAGCATTTATTTCTAAAACCATTTAAAAAAGATGTTTAACTTGACAACCGCCATCGCCGCTCCGACAAAACAATACAAATCAACCTCCGCTGTCAGAAGATCTATTTCAGTGGCAGGGATCATAAATTTCAGGGATCATAAACTGAAGAGGAATGGCGTATTTATACTTCATATTAGAGCGTGATCGTATATAATTGGGTAGAGTGTATTGCGCCTTTTATTAAATTAAATACGCCATGCATATATAAAGATACAAACTATGCCAAATCTAATATTGGACGTAACTGCATAAACAACTGTCGGTGAACATCCGCTGTGACACAATCAAACAGGGAAGTGATTCACAACCACACGGTGGCGAAAACTGCGTTGCGAACAAAACTGTGAGAGGAAGTATTGCCCATTTGTTGTAATGCTGATTTGACATAAAAGAACACCATGAGAGAAACAACGCGGTTAAGTGGACAGAAGATTATTTTACTATGTGCCATTATAGGTGCCAGTTTTGTTATCACCACAGGTGCATCGACCCCATCTCCCACAGTGGCTCAGCCTCAGGCCCAGGCCAATGATGAACCTAGTAAAGTTACTACGTTGAGCCATTCCATCGGAACTACAAAATCGCCTTCAACGACTACAACAAGCACGACTACCAAACAACCAGATGTAGTAGCACATAGCAATGCACAGAAAAATATGACTACTGGTGTAAATTCTACCAATTCTGAGTCGGACCATGGGTATGGCTTCAAAAAACGCATCATGGAAAACCAAGGAATGCTTACACGGACTATGTATGTGCTGATTGGAATCACAGCGATTATTCTTCTTTATTTTGGAGTACGCATGGTCAGGTAAGCCCTCCCAAATGCTACCCTGAAAGTCGAGTTGGAGATGAGTGGTTAATTGAATATGTTTCCCAGGAAAATATTAGGGAATAAAGATGTGCATCCTCACAAACGTCAAAAGAGGGATGGTAAATTGGAATCTTGTCAGCTTTGGGGCTCACAGGCACAGCCTATCTGTACCAGTCCACTATTATGAAATAGGTGTAAGGGTGTGTGTATCTTCTTCTTCCAGTAATCCACTACCGTTAATTATGACAACTTTGTGGATACTGTGTGTATGTTCAAGTGCTGATTAAAAATTAATAGTAAGTATTGCATAATGCAGCATGTTGTGTTTTGCTGGCTCTACTATTATAAAATAACAGTTAGGTTAAGATTAGGGTGTGTGTATTGCATACTGCAGCAATATTAGACCCCTATTTTATAATAGTGGACTGGCCTGGATAGGCTATGCACCCCAAAGCTTACACGATTTCAATTTCCCACTGCATGGAACATATATAACATGTTTTTTCTTGGATCTAGAGGTGCTGCTACCTAGTATGCTGTTGATAAACTATGCCACTTTGAGAGGAAGTATTGCCCATTTGTTGTGATGCTGATTTGATATAAAAGAAAAGCAGGAGAGAAAACCATGGTTAAGTAGACAAAGGATTATTTTATTGTGTCATTACAGAGCTGCCACCTAGTAGTGTGTTGGGAACTATATATTACTCGTATTTCCAGATACAAGATTGCAGCTGTGGATGTATAGGTTTGCAAGATACCAAGGGCTGTATGGACAGTCATACTGCTATAGACAGTCTTTGTAATGTTATGAGGAGATTAGCATTTGACATGTTTTACTCATTACGTGCCACTACTGTTCTGACTAGCAATATGTCAACGAAACCACTCTCTAGTGCCTTCCATACATAGCTGTACATATCGGGACTTCAAACTTGTACGACTGTTCAACTCAGAGTGTCAGGTATGACTACGTCTACGGTGGAGCTGAAATGATCCCATTAAGTTTTACCTGTTACTTTTTGACAGGCTCCGTGCAAGACGAAGCAAACCAAAGCGGTATGGGGTGATATCTACACGAGGGACAGATTTGGAGATGACACCCTTAGACCAGGAAGACGATGAAGATGACAGCACATTGTTTGACGTCCAGCACAGGTACTACAAGTGTCTCCAAGTAGCAGTACTGCCGGTCATGTGATCATTTCTGATTTGTCCAGAAGTAGATTAATCCAGACAGATTACCAACATATAATATTCATTAGTCTGCCTAAAAACTGACATTAATCCATCAAATACATTTAAAATGTTAAAACCATGACATGACATTGATTCACTGGTGCTATTGGGCTCAAGACATAGAGACGTCCAATTTTGCATTTAGTACTCACAAATTCCAATTCTAATCTCAATAACTATAGTTGCAACTGGTTAGTTTATGTATATGATCTGACAAGTTGCTGTTTATTTCTCTTTAATTATTTAAGAAAGTGCTGCCACCCTGTGTCTGTGTCTGACAGTGAGCTTCAGTTTTATAACAATGGTGGCAGCACCATTATATGTCGCACATGGGACCATTGAATTGGAAATCTTTCATACATGAACTCGTAAGTTTTTACAATGTTGTCAATTAATACACTAAGACCACTCCACAAATGTCTAAGTCTGCCTGTTCTAAGGATTTTGCAGTTGTTTCAAATCACCGTCCATGTTCACACAGCAATCCAAAATAGCTCCGATACCACAGACAGTGTTCATGGGATTTAATTTCTCATGCAATATGTCATGTCAGAACTGTCAACAAACAGGTTTGTCTACAGGATCAAGTTTTGCAAGTCCTAGAAGATGTTTATGTGGCTGTGCGCATGCATATGCACGCATGCATGTGAACCTTGGCTTTGGCATAATTAACCTAAATTATTAGCATTGTACTCCTAATAAGTACTCCCTGGTGTGAGATAGGGCTGGTTTGAGCAGTTAAAAATGACCTGCTACTGCCAGGGGCCCTGCTGTCTTATGAATAACCATGTCGGACGACTGGGCACTGTTGGCAGCCCCGTCAGCTGAACATTCTGCTCACCCAACTGATACCAGTCTGTCCACATGACTCATGGATGGGTGTCTGGACATAGCAATGTCAACACACTTGAACAAATGCACCACTCACTCATTATGTAATGCCACTTTTTATTTGGCAGATTTATGCAGCCGCCTCCTGCTTAAATGACCATATTATTTTCAGACATGCACGTTCAAATGTATTGACTGTTATTGTTATCGTACTGTGCCACTTGATAAATCATGTCTCTCTCTTATTGCAGATAGTGCTGGTTAGGGCTTCTTCGAAGGATCAACAAAGGGACAGATCTCATTGTCAGAGGCATCTGGAAGGTGGCACACGGATACCAGGATCTAGTTTTCGGGAAACAGTAAAATCAACAAATTGGGCACTGTAGCATTCATTTTAGCTTTATGTTTTGTAGTTGGTAAACTGGATTTGTCAGTACCGTAAGCAATATTATTACAGCTTTTGTGACCCTGAATCATTTCTAGCTTCTTGAATTTAATTAACACAACCTGTAAATATTGATAATGTTTGTGGGTATCTGCTCTGGATGTTTGGGCTTAAAGATGTGGGTGACTGTGTAATTATTTAATGAACTAAACCCTTTTGTGTTGTGATGGTTTTTGTGATGAATGTGGAGACAACTAGTATTCTGTTGTCCAGGGGAGTGTTGTCCTTTAGAGGCATGAAGACTTGGGTTAAAAGTTCTTTGATGCTGTATTCCTGATAGTACAGTCTGTTTAATCGTTGTGAACTAATGATACATATGAAAACTGTATATTGATGTGAACTATGGATGCTGCCGGTGTTGAACGTGTATCTCACTAAAGGCCTTGTATGTTGTGGTCTGTTTACCGTCATCATGACGCCAAAATGTATTTTCTTTGTCTATAATGATTTGTATATCAGATGAGTGGAGGTGACATGAATATGTGCACGTAGCATTCTTTTGACTTCTCAAGAATCTAACAGTAACCTCGTCAACTGAATAACTCGACTGAGAACAACAGACTGGTGTGATCAGGTCATGTGACACTTGATCTGGCAAACGAGTGGTCAGCACTTATGGGACCACCAGCAAGTATGGACCACAGTCCAACCACTATTGGGGATACTTTTACTATTGTAATAGTATTCTGAAAGTATCAGCTATTGTGATTTCACAGTATATCACAATTGTATCTTGGAACAATTTGTGTTTTGTGACGAGTAGTTCTGATGGTTGTCTTTACAACTATCATTAATATGGACAAGTTGGTGTCCTGATTGTGGTAACTATCAGTTGCTAAACTTACTAATGATAGCGGAACCTGTCTATTAAGGTCACCATTGGGACGGCAAAAGTGACCTGAATAGGACAGTGACAATATTAGTGGGATTAATTTTCCTGTTTGCTGCTGTTACAAAAATAACTTGGGACTATCCTTGAACGATTGTAATGGTGACAAGGAGGCATTGTTGAGGTGACCATAAAGAGTGTTGGAGAATGTAATAATGTTGTAATGGTGACAAGGTGGCATTGTTGAGGTGACCATAAAGAGTGTTGGAGAATGTAATAATGTTGTAATGGTGACAAGGTGGCATTGTTGAGGTGACCATAAAGAGTGTTGGAGAATGTAATAATGTTGTAATGGTGACAAGGTGGCATTGTTGAGGTGACCATAAAGAGTGTTGGAGAATGTAATAATGTTGTAATGGTGACAAGGTGGCATTGTTGAGGTGACCATAAAGAGTGTTGGAGAATGTAATAATGTTGTAATGGTGACAAGGAGGCATTGTTGAGGTGACCATAAAGAGTGTTGGAGAATGTAATAATGTTGTAATGGTGACAAGGTGGCATTGTTGAGGTGACCATAAAGAGTGTTGGAGAATGTAATAATGTTGTAATGGTGACAAGGTGGCATTGTTGAGGTGACCATAAAGAGTGTTGGAGAATGTAATAATGTTGTAATGGTGACAAGGTGGCATTGTTGAGGTGACCATAAAGAGTGTTGGAGAATGTAATAATGTTGTAATGGTGACAAGGTGGCATTGTTGAGGTGACCATAAAGAGTGTTGGAGAATGTAATAATGTTGTAATGGTGACAAGGTGGCATTGTTGAGGTGACCATAAAGAGTGTTGGAGAATGTAATAATGTTGTAATGGTGACAAGGTGGCATTGTTGAGGTGACCATAAAGAGTGTTGGAGAATGTAATAATGTTGTAATGGTGACAAGGTGGCATTGTTGAGGTGACCATAAAGAGTGTTGGAGAATGTAATAATGTTGTAATGGTGACAAGGAGGCATTGTTGAGGTGACCATAAAGAGTGTTGGAGAATGCTGATAGTTTGATGTATTATTTCACCGCATCTCTGACCGCAGTTGACCAGTGTCCAGTGTGTTATTTTGCTGGTGATTGTCAAGATATCTGGCAACAATTTCTTGGGAGCAAACTACAAATTTATTTAGAGGAAAAAATTTCACATTCCGAGAGGCCAAAATTGATTCCATGAACATGTGTATCAGTTGGAATGTTTTGCCATGTTTATTTACTAAAGATTGGTACTGTACGTTGATATCACAGGTAACTTGATTGTGAGTGTTTTAATTTTAGTTATTTTTATTTTACAAAAATAACGATATGAACCGCAAATCTACAGTTTGTGGCAGACTGTTTATTTTTGTACAGATGTGTGCAAGTACCCGTGCTTGTATTATATACTAACAAAGCTTTGAAGTTGTATTTATGAAGCTCATGTTATGGTAATGTTAATATTTCTCATTTGTAACATCCTCATTTTACTCAGCCACCAGGTCTGAGTGTACCTGTATGTGTAACACGGTACTAATTATTCCAGTGTGTATTAAGTTGCATTAGACATAAGTCTGTAGTTTTGTTGTATGCTTTTTGTTGTATAAGTTCGCACAGCTGTTAATTATTAATTTGTGCACTGAATACACAAGGGCCATTTGGATGATATTTTCCATGTAATATAATAAAATTGTACTTTATGCAAGCCATGTCTGTCATGTTTACATAGCAAAGAAAACTATTTCTGTTAAAGTTTGATTAAGTAGACCTAACTAACTCTAGCCACAGTTTTAAAGGTAATTGAAAATGTTATTCGGAAATGCTAAACATATGCAAAGAAAATGCATACAGATGCCCATTAAACATAATGTTATGTTTAATGGTTTTTATTTTTTAATCATAAAAATGATTAATAACGGCAATTTAGGTGGTGGTCGGCATCCAGAGATATCTGCCTTATATATAAAATGGTTCTGGCCATCTTTCCTCTCTCACGACAAGATGGGTCGGGGGGACGCGTGCCGTAACAAACAAAATTGGCACCAACATATTTAGCCACACTCACGTATACATATTGGGAACTAATCCTAGCTACACATATAATTACACTACAAATTGTCTTCGTTTTTAATTCCATCGCCAGTATCCACCACGGAGACGGCGTAGGTGTAGCCTGAGTCGTCTCACTTGTTCAGTTCTCTGTTGTCAGCCTCTTCCATGTCCTTCACGTTGTATTTCAATCTTTTCACTGGTTTGCCTATATTATGGCTAGTTTGTTTATGCTGTAATGTCATTCGGTCCTTCGTGTATGGAGGTGGTCACAGCGTCGAAGCCGGACATTGGTCAACTTCCTCTTCTGTGCCTCCAACTCTCGCCCCCGTCACACATCCAACTCTCGCCCCCCTCCCCGTCACACCTCCAACTCTCGCCCCCGTCACACCTCCAATCTCGCCCCAGTCACACCTCCAACTCTCGCCCCGTCACACCTCCAACTCTCGCCCCCAGTCACACCTCCAACTCTCGCCCGTCACACCTCCAACTCTCGCCCGTCACACCTCCAACTCTCGCCCCCAGTCACACCTCCAACTCTCGCCCCCCGTCACACCTCCAACTCTCGCCCCCGTCACACCTCCAACTCTCGCCCCCAGTCACACCTCCAACTCTCGCCCAGTCACACCTCCAACTCTCGCCCCTCACACCTCCAACTCTCGCCCCCATCACACCTCCAACTCTCGCCCCCCAGTCACACCTCCAACTCTCGCCCCTCACACCTCCAACTTCGCCCGTCACACCTCCAACTCTCGCCCCCGTCACACCTCCAACTCTCGCCCCCGTCACACCTCCAACTCTCGCCCCAGTCACACCTCCAACTCTGCCCGGCCCCCGTCACACCTCCAACTCTCGCCCCCTCCCGTCACACCTCCAACTCTCGCCCCCGTCCCACCTCCAACTTCGCCCCCGTCACACCTCCAACTTCGCCCAGTCACACCTCCAACTCTCGCCCCCGTCACACCTCCAACTCTCGCCCCCTCCCGTCACACCTCCAACTCTCGCCCCCAGTCACACCTCCAACTTCGCCGCCCCCGTCACACCTCCAACTTCGCCTCCCCGTCACACTTCCAACTCTCGCCCCGTCCACCTCCAACTCTCGCCCCCTCCACACCTCCAACTCTCGCCCCCGTCACACATCCAACTCTCGCCCCCGTCACACCTCCAACTCTCGCCCGTCACACTCCAATCTCGCCCGTCACACCTCCAACTTCGCCCCCAGTCACACCTCCAACTCTCGCCCCGTCACACCTCCAACTCTCGCCCCCGTCACACCTCCAACTTCGCCCCCGTCACACCTCCAACTTCCGCCCCTCCACACACTCCAACTCTCGCCCCCGTCACACCTCCAACTCTCGCCCCCTCACTCACACCCTCCAACTCTCGCCCCGTCACACCTCCAACTCTCGCCCCCGTCACACCTCCAACTTCGCCCCCTCATCACCTCCAACTCTCGCCCCCCGTCCAACATCCTCCAACTCTTTGCCTCCCTCAGTCACACCTCCAACTCTCGCCCCCCGTCACACCTCCAACTCTCGCCCTCCCGTCACACCTCCAACTCTCGCCCCGTCACACCTCCAACTCTCGCCCCGTCACACCTCCAACTCTCGCCCCCCCGTCACACCTCCAACTCTCGCCCCCCGTCACACCTCCAACTCTCGCCCCCGTCACACCTCCAACTCTCGCCCCCGTCACACCTCCAACTCTCGCCCCGTCACACCTCCAACTCTCGCCCCCGTCACACCTCCAACTCTCGCCCCCGTCACACCTCCAACTCTCGCCCCCGTCACACCTCCAACTCTCGCCCCCGTCACACCTCCAACTCTCGCCCCGTCACACCTCCAACTCTCGCCCCCGTCACACCTCCAACTCTCGCCCCCGTCACACCTCCAACTCTCGCCCCCGTCACACCTCCAACTCTCGCCCCCAGTCACACCTCCAACTCTCGCCCCCGTCACACCTCCAACTCTCGCCCCCGTCACACCTCCAACTCTCGCCCCGTCACACCTCCAACTCTCGCCCCCGTCACACCTCCAACTCTCGCCCCCAGTCACACCTCCAACTCTCGCCCCCGTCACACCTCCAACTCTCGCCCCCAGTCACACCTCCAACTCTCGCCCCCGTCACACCTCCAACTCTCGCCCCCGTCACACCTCCAACTCTCGCCCCCGTCACACCTCCAACTCTCGCCCCCGTCACACCTCCAACTCTCGCCCCCGTCACACCTCCAACTCTCGCCCCCCAGTCACACCTCCAACTCTCGCCCCGTCACACCTCCAACTCTCGCCCCCCGTCACACCTCCAACTCTCGCCCCCCAGTCACACCTCCAACTCTCGCCCCCGTCACACCTCCAACTCTCGCCCCCCGTCACACCTCCAACTCTCGCCCCCGTCACACCTCCAACTCTCGCCCCCGTCACACCTCCAACTCTCGCCCCGTCCACCTCCAACTCGCCCCGTCCCAACTCTCCCCTCACACCTCCAACTCTCGCCCCCCGTCACACCTCCCCCCAACTCGCCCTCCCCCCTTTCGTCACACCTCCAACTTCGCCCCCGTCACACCTACCGCCCCATCACCTCCAACTCTCGCCCCGTCACACCTCCAACTCTCGCCCCCCAGTCACACCTCTTTGATTGGTTTCTGTTCTGTGCGCGAGACGTTCCTCTCATCCTCCTCCACCTAGTTCTCAGGAGCTCTTCTTCAAGGTCCACCTGAAAAGAAGAAGGCGGAATTATTTTTCATACTCATGTATTGTCCATGTGTTTACTGTCGGCAGAATGCGTAATGTTGTTTCGTAACAACATTACGTGGTGTGGAACTGCAGCAGCGAAGGGAAACAAAATTCTTGGATTAATTAGGCGAAATATAGTGTACAAGGAACAAGAACTAATAATACCACTGTATAAAACAATGGTTAGGCCTCATTTAGAATACTGCATAGAGGCATGGATGCCATATCGCAAGAAGGATATTGATATGCTAGAAAGAGTACAAAGGAGAGCAACCAAAATGATACAAAAACTCAGGAATTTTAGTTATGAAATGCGTCTAAAAGAGTGTGGATTAACAACACAAGAAACCAAGAGACTGAGAGGAGATCAGATAGAAGTGCTTAAAATACTGAATGGGTATGAAAATATTGACAGAAATATATATTTTTCTCGTTTAAAGAAGAGAGAAGGACTAGAGGACATGGAATTACATTAGCAAAGAAGCAGTGTAAACTAGATATTAGAATTTCACAAAGAACAGTAAACAAATGGAACAGATTATCAGCTGATTGTGTAGGTGCTAGTAGTGTTAATATGTTTAAAAATAAAATCGACATATACCTAAGAAGGGCGGGGTAAATTTAGATAGATAGTTTGGACTCTTGAAAGCCAAAGGGCTTCCTTGTCCACCTGCCATCTAGAGTTGATTCTCTAGGTGGCACACTTGTTAAATCTTGTTAAATCTTGTAATGCTAGAATGGAGGTTATGATTAGGTTTAGGGCCGTATTGACTGCTGTTTCGCCGAGTCTACCAATGATCTGGCCGGATCACTGGGCTGTAGAACTTGATCTGTAGTTGGTGTGGTAACTAGTGAGTATAATAGTATAACACACTTGCTTCCTCTCCCACGCATGTTCCTTTGACACTTGCTTGATCAACTACCTCCATTACAAAATAATTGTAGTGGTTGAACACTTCAGCCTAGCACGACGGCGGCCCGGGTTCAACACCCGATCAGGGCAGACACGTAATGGTTGATGTAACAGTCTGGCTCTCAACATTCGTTATACAAAGACCACGTTAATGTCAGTCCCGTCTCAATTTGGGACGTAAAAGAACCACTGAAGATGGAAAGTACCCTGGCATGCAGTGACCATCCTCAGTGCCAGCATAACAAGATCTCCCTGGCGACTATAAAAAAGAGAAAAAAGGCAAGTTTTTATATAGCGCAGTATCCAGGCCTCAGAACCGTTCAAAGCGCTTAACACTTTACTTCCCTGACAGACCTGTTCACTCAGACACCATCTCGGCTTCTCTGGGAAACTATGTTCGGCTGACTAGTTGAATAAGACATCGTAAGATCATGAGGTTTTAACTACTGTGTGTGTGTGTGTGTGTGTGTGTGCGTGTGCGTGTGCGTGTGCGTGTGCGTGTGCGTGTGCGTGTGCGTGTGCGTGTGCGTGTGCGTGCGTGTGCGTGTGCGTATGCTTGTGTTTGTGTGTGTGTGTGCGTGCGTGTGCGTGTGTATGTGTGTGTGTGTGTGTGTGTGTGTTAACCACTGTGTGTGTGTGTGTGTGTGTGTGGGTGTGCGTGTGCGTGTGTGTATGTGTATGCTTGTGTGTGTGCGTGCGTGTGCGTGCGTGCGTGTGCGTGTGTATGTTTGTGTGTGTGTGGTGTGTGTGTGTGCGTGTGTGCTGTGTGCGTGTGTACGTGTGTGTGTGTTGTGTGTGTGTGTGTGTGTGTGTGTGTGTGTGTGTGTGTGTGCGTGTGTGGACGTGTGGACGTGTGTGTGTGTGTGTGCGTGTGTGCGTGCGTGCGTGTGCGTGGGTGTGTTTATGTGTGTGTGTGTGTGTGGTGCGTGCGTGTGCGTGCTGTGCGTGTGGCGTGTGCGTGTGTGTGTGTGTGTGCGTGTGCGTGCGTGCGTGCGTGCGTGCGTGTGTGTGTGTGTGTGTGTGTACATACTTATTATAAATGTATAATCTTTATTTATCGTGTAGCGAGTGGGGTTCGTATTATATATATTATATATGTGCCTATTCAATAGATCTATATAAATAGTGAAATGTTAACTTGAATAACTAGGGGTGGGTCTACCCAGAGCCCACGAAATAACAGGGTGCATAGGGCCCATGAATGTAACAATCCGTCGCTGTATATATGTATATGTCATTATGTAGCCTACGGAATACAATTATAGCAAGAACGCAGGTTTGTGAGTGCACACGAAGATCGGTATGCGTTTCATTATGAGACTATTGTTAATTTTCTATTACCCATAGCATAAAGTATGCAGTTATGCACAAAACCAATCTCCTAAACACAATCACGTATGGGCGTGCATGCCTACCTCTAGAAATCAGATGCAGATTTGGGTTTCACATTACCAGTAAAAACAGATGTGCCCATTATGCAAGTTCACCTCAACATCTGCAAGTAATCTGTCAAATTCGTCAACGTGCGACCGTCATGAAAGTCGCATTGTGCTTCCAGAACATTACTGGTGCGCTGCATGCTTTTAAATTACATTTATGAGCACGACACTTATATTCACCTGTATACCGCATGGAAAGGCTAGAACGAATCTGCAGATCATCACGAATTAGCATGTTAACTGTATACTT
>JAODUO010001052.1:152500-155000 GCA_025642075.2 Ridgeia piscesae | reverse complement strand
GGCGGTCACGTACCCACAGAACCTTGCGAGCAGGTTTGGCACACAGTCAAGAGAAACCAGACTTCACGAGTGGGCGAGTGAGTGGAGACAAGACACTACACCGAACTCCCAAGGTAAGACTATTCTGCGCGATCTACAAAACACTAAACTCTATTATGCTTATCCATAGGTGGGGTAAATTAACTGTTTCGGTAGTAAAGTTACTGTAATTCCCGTACAATCACACGGAGTACAGTAGGCATATGGGTCCTGTCATATTCACGATGTGACGTTTTTGTAAATTACTATATGATATATCAGACTAGGCAATGCGTTGTCACAAAATAGCATAATTATACATGAAATCAGAACGGATCTTCCAAAATGTTATTTTTTAATTGATCTCTGAGCTCTGTGATGGCCATGTTAGAACAAGACACTATGTTTATATTTATTATATATTCATTAGCCAAGAAGGTTTATCATGTTAATTATACCATTCGCATAAGAAGATACATAGATCTAGGCCAGTGCGTTCGTTGCCACATCGTAAGCAAGCTAAGTCTGCAGGATCGTGGTAAACGTAGAGATTTTAGACCAACTAGTAGATAACCAGATCGCATTCCTTGCTAGGAATTGTAGGCTATTCTTGCTCAGTCGTGTTAAGCTTAAATGCATTCTCTGAAGATCTTATGTATATATTATATGCTCAATACCTGCGTGCCATTTGCCACAAGTGTTCCGTGGCCTGTAAATACACTGGCTGTTTTAATTAAACCGCTAATTATATTTCTAATTGGAAATTGTTGTAGTACACGTGGCAACGGGGTCCCTAATTAGATAACCCCCTCTCTCTCTCACTCTCTCTTTCTTTTATTTGTATTTGTATTTATAATATATAATTTCTTTTACCATAATGTGTAGTAACGATTTTGTTATTTATATTTATATATATAATATATAATTTCTTTTACCATAATGTGTAGAAACGAATTTTTGTATTTGTATTTATATTTATAATATATAATTTCTTTTACCATAATGTGTAGTAACGAATTCTTGCACATCTTGCTAATGAATTCATATCACGTCACCACCGCATACTGCTTTGTGGTGAATGTAGGGGCTAGATAAGGACATAATTGCCTGATATGAAACACATGTTGAATAACACGAAGCACAAACCGACTGGGCTCGAGACAGGTGCAACCAATTGAGCATTGTTTCAGTTGTAGATCCGAAGGTTGCGCTGTTTTATCGCGCTGTCTAATAACAATGGCGATTCGTCCCTCATTGCTGCTAACGCTGCTGGTTGTCGTCTGCTGTGTGTACGCGGCAGACGAAGATGGAGGCGGGAGTGAAGGCGGGGCCAAAAGCGAAGGCGGGGCCAAAAGCGGAGGCGGGGCCAAAAGCGGAGGCGGGGCCGAAAGCGGAGGCGGGGCCAAAAGCGGAGGCGGGGCCAAAAGCGCAGAGGGCGACGCAGGCAAATCGGATGACAGTAAATCAACAACAAAGGCACCGGGAAGTAAGTAGCAGATCACCGTGGCCTCGTCGCCTTTGTAGGACGACGGACACGGTGAACACATTGCTTGTTGAGCAGGACACTGTTTTAGAGTATATTTAATTCGTATTTATTGGGAATAAGAAGGTACTTTTCGCTTTAAAAGACACAGTCCTACCTTCATCGCTATGACCTATTTCGTGAATACAGTTGCAGAACGTCTATTATATTCTTCTGTTTATTAATCAGTAGTCGAGTTACCCAGCGATGCTGGGGGAAGGCAATATTCAATACATTCGAGAATTGCGTTACATTGTTTAATCAGCGGGTCCCAGCAAAGGTTGGCGTGCAACTAATGCTAACGTGTGCCAAGCAAAGTTGATGCCTGTGCTAAGCAATGACGATTTTCAAATGACAACAATAAAAATATGCAGATTCTCCCCTACACCCAGCGACACAGTTGTAGATGGCATAATCATATTTTCTGTGGTGTAAGAAAACAATTTCGTTGACGATCGAAATCCACGTACAATCTTTTGAAATGTTTTGAAATATTGAGTCCCCACGTTTTCCATCACCCCGGACGAATTTATAATTTGTATTTGTATTTTCAGAGACCACGAGCACAACCGACGCACCAAAGAGCACCGGCGTGGTGACACTCGCCTGTCGAGCGCCGGTGCTCCTCCTAGCGGCGGTTGTCGTCTTGCTGCACGTGTGCTGACTTGACCTTACACACGACACCGCCAGATACATCAATAGTGAAATCCCGCTAATTACGATACGATTAAATACTATTAATGTCCTTCAAAGTGTAATTAATGCCAATCATAATATATTCTGGTGTCCACTACATATCAATACTTCAAGATGTTTTCATTGGCCGTAGCTGATAAATATGTCTAATCGATTATATTATTGTTTATTGTGCTAAGCATGGGTGACACCATTTGCTTTTATTAGTTTCATGTTTTGTGCATATCAAAATGGCATCTGGATCGATTAGAGTTTGTGTAAGAC
>JAODUO010001052.1:125000-150000 GCA_025642075.2 Ridgeia piscesae | reverse complement strand
CGCCTGGAATATTAAATTAGGATAGAGACGCTGATTGGTTCTCAGGCCGAATTATTTGAAATAGTAAATTAGCTAAGGATACCAGTATCCCTGAGGTACGTGGCTGCATTGTCTAGCCCCACACGGATAACATTCGAAACTACGAAAGCCGGCTAACTGACGATCTTCTCGACGAAGTTAGGTAGCGCGACAGCCGGTTAATTAAGCGAGACTACTGCGATCCTAGCATAGTTTGCACACCTCTGATGGTGAATTATGAAAACTAAATTATAACGGCACCACTTTGTCTTTGGAACAAAAGAAAGCGGGCCTGTTCCGTCTCGTTCACAATAACTCAATCTTCAGATCAGAGATCTGTGTGTTCTGGTACGTTGTTTTAGTGCTGCTGCTACGTACTAAAGTCGGGCTTAAACTAAATGATTTTGATGGGTAACTTTAAATAATGTTATTATTTATTTACTTACTTTGCAGCCCGCTTAACCTTTTCCTGTGACACATGCATGTATCGCTGGCAACAACCTACACCAGATCACTTCCGCTCGATGGCTGTCATTCCGTTTACAAACTGTCTTAGCTGCGTAACGATATGATAGTCCATTTGACTTTAGAATGTTATCCGTGTGTGGCTCAAAACTGCTGCCATCTCACGGAACCTCGGTAATCGAGGTGAATACGTTATAAATCCTGCTTCATAAACAACTGCAAATTTGTATTTCTGTATATATTTGTGTGAATATAAGCTTATAGTTGAATACTTTTAGCAGTATAGTATTGTCTTATAAAAAGTATATCCTTTTGTAGTTTTTGTTTCATAGTTGACCTGAGAGCCAATCAGCGTTTCTACCCTACTATGGGGTAAGGCCGCCCTGGTGGCAACATTGGCAGAGCATTACCAACCCAGGCGGATGAGTCGCTAAAATGTGCGGCCACCTAACGGAGCCTGTGTAACCAAGGCTACTACAAAACCATGTCATGTCCATGTCGCCATCTAGCGGTAGCGGTTACAGTGACTGCAACAGTAAGTAAAATTATATTACCCGAACAATAATGATTACAAATTGACACCATTTGTTCTAATATGCAACATGTTACATAGAACAAAATGAAGGGTCTTGACGAAATATTGACCATGTTTAGGGGTGGATCAAGATGGGAGGCACCCCCCCTTGACGACCACCAGAACCCTGCCCTGGCACGTTGCTCTGTAGCTGGAATGTCAGCACTAATCCTCTACACCCTCAGCTTCAGCACCACACTGTGACATGCACTGACAGGTGATGTTGAAGATGCTAGCGGAGAACATAACCACAAGACACCATTCTGTACACTTAAGTCTGTTTTATTCTAGTGTACTAAAATACACAGTACCATCAAAAGGCATCACCAATCTCCATTTCAAAATAGTGTTAAACCAGGCAAGATTGACGTAGAGCCGCCTAAAATACAGTTATCGTCGTAATTCACAAACCCAAGCACAAAAATGCCAGTGGTCGAAACTCCCGTTATTCAGTAAAAGCTGTCGTGATTACAATCGATAAACATCATTCAAGTGATGCCTGACAACCAACTATATCATTGGCACACACACACAGATAGAAAATGTGGTGTTTCGCCTATATAGATAGCAATCACTGAAACACTGTATACAAACGCAACTTTGTAATATAAAATATCACAGCTATTTGCAGACGGCAGACTGGTTAACGACTTGCAGTTCTCAAACATTGTAAAAGTTCTCCAACATTGTAAATAGATTCTTTCTGGTATCCTGGAATTAAAACGAGCAACATGTTTTACACAGACGCGTGCTTCTGGCATTTAATATGGTCCATGTCTGTTTGATCGATCTTTATACCACATTTCATAGCATGCAGCACTGGATCAAAAGGCATGTTGTTTCAAGAATACTTTGTTGTAAATACTTTTCTTTCTTACACCGCTAACTGTCCTTGTATCACAATATCGTCGACGGTGGTGACACGTCACTGTTCACTGACACACTCTATTTTGCCTCTGCTGGGATAAGGTCGTTGATCTTCTTTCCCTTCTCCAGCCTCTTTTCCATTTCGATGAGCAGGTTAACGCCATCTATGAGCAGCTGCAGGAGTTGAACCTAGGGGACAAACAACGAACTAGGATCATTTGTTCTTACACAATTCTTGTGTAATGTGTATAATCTATTATTAGAACAAGATTTTTTATTTCACAACTAATACATTTTGATTCCCATTAGTTGTAGTTTTATTCTTCCAAATTGATGAACATTTTCACAAATATAGATGTGAATACTCTTGATACATAAAGCATAAACTAGCAAGAATTATGTATTTTGCAAGTAGCCAGTCTGTAGGTGGAGCAAGAGAGTATTGATTACATATAATGATTACATATTGTATAGTTATATGAGGTGGATCAATGGAGTATTGATTACATATAATGATTACATATTATATAGTTATATGAGGTGGATCAATGGAGTATTGATTACATATAATGATTACATATTATAGTTATAAGAGGTGGATCAATGGAGTATTGATTACATATAATGATTACGAATTGGACAAGAGTGCATATCTTATAATCTCATTATTCAATGTTCAGTTTGTTTTCGCCGAAAAGCAAGATTTCAATCATTAACAAAATGTTTGCATTCATGAACACACATATTAAAAAACAACTAAGCGTTGAAATTATCTTGTTTCTCAAAACGTTTCTCTTTTAAAGTTTGCTTCAAATTGGCAATAAATCAAAACCTATAGATGACGCCAAAACAAATGATGAATAATGTTAAAGGTTCAAAATAGGGTAAAATAAAATTTTAACAGTCTTGTGATTTAATCCCTTCCTTATTTTTGTTTTATTGATATTCTAATATACAAACGACAATGTATGTTTTATTATATATCAAAGATAAAAAAATTAGTACATAACATAATTATAATTACATTATGGAACTTTAGAGTACCAGGTAGACTCTAAGCAGAAAATGACTGTGGAAGTAAGTGAATGTTTATTATTCCAATAGAGTAACAATATACACATTGTTACATACATAATTCTAGAATTTGTATACCGGTACTCCAGAGAATTATTCGCTCAAAATTTGTAATATGGCAGATAACATAAACAAACAAACAAACAAGGTAACATAGCGACAGTACATGTAGTAGTTATACTGTCATGAAACAAATAAAAATACAATCATAATTATATGCTCACTTATTTATAATAGTGAAGTGCAAGCAAGAAAGAAGTATTCAATTTTTTGATCAGTGATGTCTTTATAGAATAATGCAAGAAGAATAACCACCCGAGACAAGAGTACAGTAGACCATACCTCAGACTTGCCGAGTCGCTCAGCGTTGGAGATGTCATAGGTGTTGTCGATGACGTCGGTGTGTTCTCCCGCAGTTCCTCGCTTCTGCAGCCTCATCACCTTCAGCATCTTGTCAAACCTCGGCTCCTGCTCGACACAAACCATCACGTCTTACCAACAAAGTCACATCTTAATATCTACTCACTGAAACACATTTCAGCTTAAGGCTGGTTGACAATAGGCATATACCATATCTCCTTTAATATTAAACAAATCGTGAAAGAAATTTTCTACTATGTTTACTATGTGAAAAGATAAACTATAAAATTTCAGCTCATTTGCATCATGGGCCACTGAATTGGCATACGTTTCCAATTACTATTCTAAGAGAGTTACCGCTACACTGACTATTTTGCAATATATGACAACAATGATGGTTATTACATACAATAAGGGTGCTTTAAATGATTGATTACATATTTTTTACATTTTATTTTAATAAATCTTGAATTTGTCTAGTGCTGTTTTTATGATCTCGAACAGGGTAACTTGAATTTACGGCGCTATAGACACGCTTTTCTTCTTATTGCTATTAAAAAGTTCATCCCACAAGGGCAAGGGCAAGGCAAGGCAAGGCAAGGCAAGGCAAGGGAAGGGAAGGGAAGGCAAGGGAAGGCAAGGGAAGGCAAGGGAAGGCAAGGCAAGGCAAGGCAAGGCAAGGCAAGGCAAGGCAAGGGAAGGGAAGGGAAGGGAAGGGAAGGCAAGGGAAGGCAAGGCAAGGGAAGGGAAGGCAAGGGAAGGGAAGGCAAGGCAAGGCAAGGCAAGGGAAGGCAAGGGAAGGCAAGGCAAGGCAAGGGAAGGGAAGGAAGGAAGGAAGGAAGGGAAGGGAAGGGAAGGCAAGGCAAGGCAAGGCAAGGCAAGGCAAGGGAAGGGAAGGCAAGAAGGCAAGAAGGCAAGGCAAGGCAAGGCAAGGCAAGGCAAGGCAAGGCAAGGCAAGGCAAGGCAAGGCAAGGCAAGGCAAGGCAAGGCAAGGCAAGCCAAGGCAAGGCAAGGGAAGGCAAGGCAAGGCAAGGCAAGGCAAGGCAAGGCAAGGCAAGGCAAGGCAAGGCAAGGCAAGGCAAGGCAAGGCAAGGGAGAACTGCAGAGGACAGGACTGCGTACTTTGGGCAGGTGCTTCAGGCGGATGTGGACTCCAGCTCTCAGTCCGGTGCCGATGTTGGTGGGACAGGTGGTGATGTACCCGTGGTGGGGGTTCCACATGAACTCCCACCCCTTCTTGTTCATCTCCTGCTCCACCTGGACACACCCAAACAACACAGTCATAAATAACAGTTACATATCTGTTTACACAGCAGCCATTTCAGGCTAAACGACTACAACAGACTAAAAGGCACTTTTCAGATTTGCTCAAACAAGTAAGTTGAAACTATTGATTAAAAAAAAAAAATTAGTAAATAATAATAATGATACAAATACTTTTATTTCAGAAGAAACAAACATAGTTGATACATACACATAAATAGCCTTTAAAACGTAAATATGGTACAACTATAAGGTGATAAAGATTAAATAAGGTTATAAGTTTGATACTGTAAAAGACAGCAAAACTAATACAGATAATGAGCAGTACAACTGATTGTGTAATTGATTGTACAACTGATTGTACAACTGATTGTACAACTGATTGTACAACTGATTGTACAACTGATTGTACAACTGATTGTACAACTGATTGTGTAATTGATTGTACAACTGATTGTGCAACTGATTGTGCAACTGATTGTACAACTGATTGTACGACTGATTGTACAACTGATTGTACAACTGATTGTACAACTGATTGTACAACTGATTGTACAACTGATTGTACAACTGATTGTACAACTGATTGTACAACCGATTGTACAACCGATTGTACAACTGATTGTACAACTGATTGTGCAATTGATAAATATCCAATTTATATGTGTAGATTAATACCATTTAAAAATACAAATGAAAGGTTAAAATAAAATAATAAGTTATTTGTTTAAGTTATAAAAGCAGCAATTATATCCAAGACATGATAGCAATCTCACTGCTACAGTGTACAGAGATTTGGCCCAATTACTCCATGTTGGGCATTTACTATATCAATGCAATTGTACATAACTTTTATCAAGTCGTTATTTCTGGTGAAGTTTTTCAAACCATAAATATTCTTACAAATTATGACATCAAATGTATCGATTGCATTATTAACAAATAATAATAGTTATGTGGGTCTTTATGCTGCATCCATTTCAGGCTAAACACCTCAAAGGCACTTTGCAAGTTGGCTCAAATAAGTCAGCATAATGTAAAATTATAACTATTGCCTTTATAAAAGAATAAAGTATTAAATAATAATAACGAAAGTATCTCAAAAAATAAACCCACACAAAGCTATCTATGTAAAATATGCAAATAAACAACACTTTGTAGAATTAAAATGCTAGTGAAGATGAGATAAAACCATGCAGCAGAGAAGTTCCAGGCCAGAGCTATGTTTCTGGGCCCTATTTCCTTTAGATCTTAACCAGAGATTTGTCAAGTAAGTATGCTAACATTCCTAGAGTGTATCTTTATTTCACATTGTTTTAATTACATTTTCCCTGCAAACAATTGCTCAAATTACTACATTTATACCATGTATTCTAACAACTACAATATTACTTTTTAAACTAACACGCATGCATCTGATCCGTTAGACCAGGAAACAAAATGGCCGCCAGTGACTGAGTCACTACTGACCTGCTTGAGGCCGTCACAGAAGCGGGAGAAGACAGCCTTGATGTTGCCCCCCTTCTCCATGGAGATCACCCTGCAGTGGTCTTCCTCATTCACCCACACGAGGAAGTTCTTCTGCTTGTTGTGCCTGGTCACGGGAAACATGGGGTGAAAAAATTAGTTTTTGTTTTTAGGTTAGTCATCTTGCTGAAATAACTATATATAAAGTACTTTTTTAATAGTTTTTTTCTCATAATTATCTATATTTTAAAATGTTTTAGTGACTGTATTTAAGGTATCTAACACGTTTATTTCTTAGTACGTCATTTTATGAATATGTGCGTATGTTTGAAAAGTGCCCGTAAGTAGGCACTATATAAATATTATTATTTTATTATATTCTCAATATCAATGAACAGAGCCTCTCTGGATAAAACACGTACATACAAATATGCATTGAAGATATAATTTTGTAGAACATTAAAATAAGTTGTCTTTTATTTTCATATGTTGCATACCCCGGGTAGATATAACAACATACATAATGTAAAACAATATATAAATTTATTGTTTGATTTTATGTTAATATGTTCTATAAATATGTTAAAACATTAAAATAAAATAATTTATTATTTGGTTTAATTTTAATGTTACATATATCAAAATATAAATATTTAAACAATATAAATATATTAAAATAAAATCCTTTATTGTCTGATTAAATTTTAATATGTTATATAAATATGTTAAAATATAAATATGTAAAAAAAAATATTGGTTGATTTAAGTTTAATTAAATTATTTATATATATTATTTTATCTTATATAAATAAATATATATATATATGTATTTATATATATACATACAGCTGTATTATGTATATATATTTTATATATCTTCTTTTTCTTCCATATACTGGACTGGGCCCTTTCAGGGCGTTAAAAGTCCAATTGAAGCTTGTGCGCTTGGGGGGCAGTATATGCTCCCTTAAAACAGTTAATAAAAAAAATTAAAACATTAATAAAGTGATTTAAAAAATGTATTATTATGATGTACAGTCTTATGAAGAAATTAATGCAGATGTTAAGGCATGAAGGCCAACCCTATGTGTGTGTAGTGTGTGCTCCACTCACCAGATGCCGCGGCCGTCGGGCCAATCACGAGCCATGCCAGCATTCAAGAGAAGAGCTCCAGTGGGCTTTTGGAAGAGGAAGTGATCCTGCAAAGCAAGCGATACAGCCGTCAGAATGATACATGCAATCAAACATGTGATACAATACAGCCGTCAGAATGATACATGCAATCAAACATGTGATACAATACAGCCGTCAGAATGATACATGCAATCAAACATGTGATACAATACAGCCGTCAGAATGATACATGCAATCAAACATGTGATACAATACAGCCGTCAGAATGATACATGCAATCAAACATGTGATACAATACAGCCGTCAGAATGATACATGCAATCAAACATGTGATACAATACAGCCGTCAGAATGATACATACAATCAAACATGTGATACAATACAGCCGTCAGAATGATACATGCAATCAAACATGTGATACAATACAGCCGTCAGAATAATACATGCAATCAAACATGTGATACAATACAGCCATCAGAATGATACATGCAATCAAACATGTGACTGGAGAATAAGCAGAAATGTTAACATGAAAGACGTTATGCATTTTCTTGAAATTTTATTTACCGGTAATTGCATTTTTGTTAGTGGTAGTTTCAATAAATACCCTGCTGGCAGTCATTTAGATTAATTTATTATGGAAGCACACACTAATTTATGATATGATATGATATTTCTGTCTTTGTGGCATTCATTTCGAATTTCAATTATTTGATAACATTATATAATAATATAACTAAAAATTAAAATAAGTCTTCCTTCCTTTTCACCTGCCCAACTACATATTTATTTTTAGACAGGCGGGCATGTCTCTAGATAAAGCTGTGGTGTCAAAACTGGTAAGTGGTGTGTGTGTATGTATATATATATACACACACCATATATATATATATCTATATATATATATATATATATACACACACACATTGTATATATATATATATAATTTAATTACAATTAACTCAAACAATATGTTGTTTTATTACAATGTTTTGAACATTTCTATTTTTAACATATTTAAGTTTTAACTTATATAACAAATTAAAATTAAATAAAAAGTAAATCATTCTATTTTAATGTATTTCTATTTTTAACATATTAAAATTAAATCAATCAATAAATCATTCTATTTTAATGGTTTAACATATTTATATTTGTAACATATTTATTATTAAAATTAAATCACACAATGAATAATAATGTTATTATCGCAATCTGCTCACATCGATGAGTTGCTGCATGTCTGTGGGGTTCATGGTGAACAGAGAGTAGTAGGTGCCTTCAAACAGCCCGGTGAGGCCAGCAAGGGAGGTAGAGAGGACACGCTCCACCTCGCGTCTCTCGGCCCGGCAGGTGGCTGGAGGCAGACACAGGCCGCGGATGTTGCGGCCGGTTCGTACACGACTCGACACGACGTACTTCTCGTCAAACACTCCTCCGCGGATCTGAAACACGCAGTGTATCATCATTGCATTTTCTAAGAACACGGAACGCTTTTCGTAAATTTTATATGGTTTTACTTAGAGGAACTCTAATATTGTTTGCACTGTAAATTTTGTTACTGCATACTTAGTATTTTGGGGCTTACTTATTATGCACCTAAATATAAATATCTGTTTCATTTGATTTATTATTTAAGTAATTTTGTGTGTGATTTAAAGTGGACGCTGCGTTTGTCTTACATGACTTTCAGCATTACTCCTTTCCCTCGGTGCACCTGTTCACACAATTTTTCTGGGAAGCATTCAGCCATGCAACAATTACTGCACAAAATATATCCCACACATCCACCAGTCCAACTATGAATACATTTCCTAGAGTATTGATTCCAAATATAGCAGCTGTAGCAGTAAATACAGGTGGGTGATGGTTTCCTTTCCACGGTATGGGTACAGTAGCGACACCTATAACATGAAACATATACTAATGCACACCGACACTACGACGTATATAAAAAACTGAGCAACACATTGGGTCATGTCTTGGTACCCTCACTTGAATCTGTGGTAGTTAATAGCAGTTTCTTTGTGTGTTATTTTGCATTGCTTAAGATCATCATCAGGCATGTCCGAGGGGGCCTGCTGTTGTAGAATGGCGTGCCCCCTAGATGTTCTTAAATCGTGAAATTTTCCATGAATTCCTCCCAACTCCCCCCACTGCCTCCCGATGTTGGGAGACAGTAAGAGAGGTTTTACCAGGAGCCAACCACCAATTCGTTATGAAGTTTAATTTTTTTTTTATTAATTACAACACCGGCCTAAAATGAAAGATTGTTGCATATTTATTATTGTATGCGTCTTAATTTTATTTGTGAAATTGCATTTACCTGTTATGTTTATATTATTTATCATATTATCATCACTCCTTGGGTTCATAAATAACCTTCTTGTTCTTGTTCTAAAACTGACACCGGAACAGACTGATTGATAACATTATCCCAGGGACCACGTTCACAGCTGGCATGTCTGATTATCTTTGTTCTTCCAGGAAGACACTTTCAGCCAGGTGCAGGGGAGCAGCCATTATGTCAGCCAGCAACAACCCCTCCCAAATGTGCCATTATATACAGAACAGGGGTGATTTCAAAATACACCGATACAAAAAAGACAATATCCTGGTCTTCAAGGTTTGGTCCAATTCAGTTGATTCTATTTTGTATAAAATTCAAAACAAATGTTTGTATATACACTCAATTATTCTAAATCACTAGTTACTATTACTTAGTGCAACTTTTTTTTTTATAGAAAAGTAGGTTTTGTGAAATATAAACAGCTCAACAAGGAAATTAAGCTTCACAAAATCACAAATTGGTAGTAGCTTGTGCTTTGAATAGTTCCATTCCACATTTAGCAACAGCAAAATATTGTGTCATGACCTTTGGCTAATTAGTTAGTTATGCATACATCAACATCATTAAATTGTATGATTAACAGGGTAGGCCCCAACTGTTTTTTTTATCTACACTAGATATCAACACATTTTATTTTCGAATAGGTATCTTCATAAATGTTATTAAAAATATTAACTAAGTAGAATGACAAACATAGCATGACTGATACATCTGAATAATGGCATATATATATATATATATATATATATATATATATATATATATATATATATATTATATATGTATAAATATATATGTACATAATAAAATCAATGACATCTTAAGGGTGACCAAATTGTGATTGTCCCAACTTTTACTTTGTGCATGTTTACATGCCTGTTTTGCTTAGTAATGTTTATCAGTGTATTAAAATGTAGCACATTTCACATGTCACACCTTAGTCGGGTCCAGGTCTGTGATGTGTTTGTCCGATGGTTTGAAGCCGCCATGTTTGTAGCTAATGATAGCGTCAAACATTTCAGCAAACACCTGCAACAAGTGATGATTACACTTAGCACGCTCTGGCATAGTTACTTCTAAGACAACCTAGACAAACGAGACTTGGGCTTATTGACGGTCCAACAATTTACAATCAATATGTACATCCTGTCCTTCTGAGATTCCCTAAGACGCTGTCGACTGTTGTTTAAAATACTCATACAGATTATATAGATATATAATAAATTGTAATCAGCAGATCTCTACTAAACCTACTTTGTGTATATCAGTTTAACCAACTTCCAAGTTTAACACATTCCTTTAACACGATCTTCTTAATCTTTTCAACATTTCATTTGTAGATAATATTAACAGGAATTAATCAAAAAGAAAATGTTATGAACAATCAAAATCTATGATATGGACAAAATGTAAGTTTCAAAAACAAAATAATTTGCAAGGGTAGGGTGCATACAAATTTATCAAATAAATAAACCTTCATCCCAAATGGCTGCACTTCATTTATTTGAAAAAGCAAGGGACATAAAACTGAAAAAACGTATGAATTCCTTCTCAAAATCGCAGCCTCTCGACTAACATTGCAGATATTAAAAGCTGCAGGAATGGGCGCAAAATATTATATGAATAAACGGTGGAAAAAATTGAAAAATCATGGATTGGGGATGCATGGACCCACCTCGTAGGACGCCTCATCACCTGCCACGAGGCCCACGGGCTCACTGTAGGGAGAGCCGGGGTTATCAACGCCGACCTGGATACACTGGTCAAACGACCAGTTGCTGGCGGTCACCTTGTCCCTGAGACGCGCATACATCTGTAGCAAGAAAGGGTGGGGTGAACAGAACCATCAACATCTTTAAATTTGAATACATAGTTTTGTCAGGATTAAACATGGTGAAATTTATGTTTTACGTGATGATATTTTTGTTTAAATTATTTCAGATACTCCAGCACATCTAATTAAAATTTGTGTCTGTATTTTTACATGGGACAATATTCTCGACAACAATTTGTATGTAGCCACTTTGTGGTTGGTTAGTAAGACTAAATGTTTATTTCGGAATATTTTGATGCACATGCTAGTACCGAAAAGCAATTGTGCTAACTATTGATGACTGAATTTTTAAGTACACCTGTACACCATTATTGTGGTCAAGTTGAAACAGACAGTGACCGACTGGCACAGAGAGTACAGAACACAGATCCACGAGAAACAATTTACATGGCATGCTTTTTACTTTGTGACTTGTTTATTAATCTTAAATTATTAATTCAACTAATCTGCTTAATCTGGTTATCTAACACAAAACATTAGTTGTTCATGGACAGATTAATTTACCCTACATTTACATATTTTTAAACACATTTATATTTAAAAATTTAAATAATTTTAAAATATTAAACTGAAATTTCACATTTATCTCTTCCGGGACTGATTTTTAAATGGCACATTGCAAACAACAAATAAATTATGTAGCCCTTGTGGACTGTTTTTAAGTGACACATTACAAACAATCTACAAATCACACACCAATCTCACCCCTGGCATATAAATCACACAACAATCTTACTCCTGGCATACAAATCATACACCAATCTCACCCCTGGCATACAAATCACATACCAATCTCACCCCTGGCATACAAATCACACAACAATCTTACCCCTGACATACAAATCATACAACAATCTCACCCCTGGTGTACAAATCACATATCAATATCACCCCCAGCGTACAAATCACACACCAATCTCACCCCTGGCATACAAATCACACAACAATCTTACCCCTGACATACAAATCACACAACAACCTCACCCCTGGTGTACAAATCATACAACAATCTCACCCCTGGTGTACAAATCACACAACAATCTCACCCCTGGTGTGAGGAATTTGGCGATCGCATTGTGATGCTTGGTCAAGTCGGGGAAGTTGGCACTGGCGGGGTACATCATGTGAGCATTAGAGTGCCAGTTGCGGGCATGTTGCTTGTTCTGGTCGATGTACAGGTACGCCACCATGCCACCTACGCCGGCCACAGACGCGTACACCATCTTACGTGACGCAAACATTCGGTGTGCAAACGAGCTTGCCATGGTTGCTTGGCTTCCCTAGAACTCTGGGGCAAGTGGAAAGAAAGAAAATGCTGTAGTATATACATTCACGAAAATTTTCATGAAGTTGGAAGAATCGTATATTAAACAACATTTCTTATTACACAACTAAACAGTTTTGACTCACATTGACTAAGGCTACCGACGATGGTCGAAACATCGACGTGAGTCAAAATTTATTAGTTGTGTAATACAGAATTTAAAGAATCTGGCTTTAATAAAACTGCACTTTACATAAATGTTGTGGCATTAGGCATGCCTCTTTTAGATGCACTAGTTATTTCTGACACAGTGGTCAGTGGTTCTCAAGGCTCATGGGGTCCTACTGTGGGCATCGGATTACTCTCGGCCTGTTGTGCCTACAACTACTGCAGGGCTGGAACTACCCACTAGTCCGCTAGTCTGTACACTCGTAAAAATAAGGGCGGACTAGTAAACCTGCCTAATAACTAGTCTGGTTGTCTAGTAAAGGAAAAGTGTCATCCAGTCCACCCTAAGGTCGTCAATCAAGCATCTGGCCACAATGACCCAAGCTGTGCCCTAACCCATCCACAGGCTGGGGTGTAACTGAATCCCAAGTCATTAAATGGCTACAGCAGCTTCATTTACTGATAAATGATGACATATTCTTAGGCATAGCCAGTTGCCACCAGCTATGAAGTTATCAGAGCATTATTTGTAAGATTAACGGTTCTTTGATGTCTATAATATTCTAGTGTGATATTTCGGCTTCCACTGATACAGTCCAGTAGAGCAGTTTTCATAGCACCACAATGTGAGGTAAATTTCCAGAATGACTATGGATAATTCCTAATGGTAGAATGGTACTACCGGTCAGTGAGCACAATTGGCATTCTTTTTCAATTGCAGTTTTCTTAAATGCAGATCATAATATTATCTTAACTTTTTCATTAATTACTTGTGTTATTTCTGTAGTATTTCTTTGTTAACTTTATGAAAAGTGCATTGATATTTAACTGGGATTGCAACATATATAATTTTTTTAGTTTTAAATCAAATTGTAACAACTTAAATTTGGGTTGTTTATATATATTGCTGGACTAGTAAACCTTTTGGTGGACTAGTAAACTTTTGACTTTACTAGTCCCGCAGTCTAGTAAAATAAATGCCAAAGTTCTACCATTGTACTGGGACAGTAAAGTTGTAGAAAACACAGCCAAACCTAAATGATACATTAGTTAAGAACAGTCAAAACATATATCTGAGTCACCATGTTCCTTTGTTCTACAACATGGGCACACCGGTCAGCGTACTCACTGAGTGTGGTCTTACCTGGACTTGAAATGACCTGTCTGATCAGCCGCCTACCTGCTAATGTGACAAACTGCCTGGGCAACAGACAGACAGACGGACGGACGCAAACATGTCTGGTCCCGTTACGCCACAAACAATGTACAACCGGTTAATAATTACAACTACCAGTCTCTGAGTCTCCAAGTAGAACAGATCTTAATAATTCACTGTGTTCTCTCAATAGTGCCCAGCCGCTTGAAGTCAATCAGTAATATGGGCAGACACACGCACCTAACAATGGGCAGCCCGTGCAGTGCCCACACAAAGTCACCAGCAGCATAATTAAATGTTGGTGCACTTAGCTTACAAGTAGTTCTGTTCACACAAGCAATGGCTACAGCCATTGTTTGTGTTATCATTGGGGAGACATTTCGCTGCAGAACAGATCAGTTAGTGATACTGTTGCATAAAGATCAATGAATCGCTGGTTAGAGGCAGTCCTTATGGCATACGCAAACATTTCTTCGATTTTTCACCTGCTGTGAAATACTTATTTGAATGTCCAATAAATAACACCAATCCAGTCTTACAAATAATTCATTTTCTTGGCTCAGTGTAATTCCCAGTTATATTCCTGAAAACACTGATAGAAGTGCATCTGAAAACAATTACAGTGCTGGTGTGATAATCTCTTCACAGAATGCCTGAGAATGGAGAACCTGATTCCTAAAGCGTTGTTAGTTTTGTTTTATCCATCTGGTGGAGCCACTGTATCAAGATGTATCAAATCATTTAACATATGGCCACCTCACAATGCATAAGGCACAAATTAACTCAAAACCAGTACAGGGAGTTATTTAAAAATCCAAGAACAATCGATATACACCCTACATGTTCCATTTCTTTCTACAGCAGTATTTTTTTCATGATTGCAACATATCTCCTGAGCAAGTATTATGTTATGTGAATTTTTAATTTGGTAAGCTATTAGGTCGAGAAAAAACTTGCAAGTTTATGCATTAAATGGCGACAGTTCCTGACAGTTTCTTATGTCAGAAACAATTTCTGATAGTTTCTGGCATTAGCTCATTCGAAATAGTTTTCTGACCATCAGAAACTTAACCATGGATAACCCAACCTCAGTCAGTTGGGACTTATACAGATATTAATATTTGTATGGCATTGTAAG
Source organism: Ridgeia piscesae (assembly GCA_025642075.2). Taxonomy (NCBI): domain Eukaryota; kingdom Metazoa; phylum Annelida; class Polychaeta; order Sabellida; family Siboglinidae; genus Ridgeia; species Ridgeia piscesae. The sequence goes on along the minus strand of JAODUO010001052.1, from coordinate 134,867 downwards.
TTGAGTTTTACTGATGGTGATGGCTGCACTTATGATCTTCATCAGCAGGAAATTAGCCAGGAATTATGTTTCACAGACGCCACATATTTCAACCAACTAAAGTTTGTTCTTACAGATTATTATAATTAAAAGTTGTAGACTTATAGTAAATAACAACATATACAGGTAATTTATTTTAGAAATAATTTATCCTTAAATAATAATGATTTATCAAAAGTTTTTTTAATTATGCGTTAATTGTAACTGTTTTTGTTGTTGTAATATCAACAATAGTTTTATATTATTTGTTGCAATTACATGACATATTAACTGTTTAAGGGAAACCAAACAGATGATAGATGCTACTGCTTTCTGGAGTTGGCTCATGCATAAAATGACATCAGCTCAAAATAACTTACACAACTAAACATTTGCATTTAGCATTATACATGCCAAAATTTTTGTAACCATATAATTTACATATAATTATAATTTATCATTTTAATTTATAATGAAGATTAAGTTGTTTTGTTCTGAACTGCACCAAACTATTATACTGTTAACACTATTAATCAATTAAAATGCTTAAATTAATTTCACTAATTGTACATTATAATAATTTTAAATAAACACTATACAGTATAATACAATATTTAGCATTATTATTTGTTTTTAAATATTTTTATTAATAATTTAAACAATCAGAATGCATAAATTAATTAATAAAACAATATCAAGACACCAAAACCAACTAACAACAAAAACTATAAAATATGATATACATTTGTCTGCATGAGCGATATTAACATAATTCTGATTAACTTAATCTGCTCACGAATTATATGAAAATCTTGGGCATTGAATGACCTTGTTGTGCAATGCCCTAGGTGTTGTGACCTGGGAGTTAAGTGACCTGGGTGTAAATGACCTCATGCATGTCACGCTGGCGCCGCCACTCGATATTTACGATGTCAACGTTATCAATACTTTTTCTTTGTAATTTTATCTTAGAAGTCGCAACATGAAATCATACTCGTTAATAATGCAACAATTAAAACATTGGATTTGGCAACAACACGTGTCTAAGGACAGTGTGAACATATCGAGGTGTTAAATGTCACCAAGGTTATAAGTACACCAGGGACGACCTAAGGCTAAGCGACGATGACTCACCGAAAGGGAAGATTTGAAAGTGAAATCGGTGGAGATAACTTTAAGAAGATTTATGGCAACGAAATAGATGATGAAGCACACGACTAAACAAAATTAATGCAGTCGGAATCTGACGGAATATTTATTAGTGTTAAATTTAATAATGTTATGACTTGTTACAATGCTGACTTTAGATGCGAGACAATTCACTAGACTAGGTAGGTCTAGAGTGTAGACTACGACTGAAAAAGTATTGTAAAAGTCCGGTTAAAAGTAACTAAGTCACCAAATGTCACAGGTAGAAGCCCCGAAAACTGACAGAATAAATATCCGACGGAATATGTCCGCCTAGCGTAAACGTTAGATATGCAAAAATGGCACATTAATCCCCAACTTTGTCCCATAGGCATTGCCCTTCCACTATGACTATCGCAGGGCGCGACAACCCAGCCCCAGGGGCCGTTGTGTCCAATGTCAAACACAGGTTTACACTTTCGGGGCCTTAACTATTAGAACCGCGGCCCAGTTTAGTGACACCATTTAACCATCGATTGGACACGATAACAGGTAATATTTACGTGATGACTGTGAAAGAAAAACTTGACTAGAGTGGATGGTTATCTGTTGTACGTTACCTGAGGCGTAGCGATGCGGTCCCGTTAGTGTCACCCCTACAGACTGGCTGGCCTGATTTGTTTACGGTGCAAGGTCGGTGACACGCCGGTCTCGCTGGTTTCTAATCTATCCGCTAGTCGATAAGGTGTTACGTATTTCGTTGTTGTGTTTTATTGTAGACATATACAAATTGACGTTTTTGAACCTGCGGGCGTGGCAGAGGAACAACAGAAGAGACTAGATATATGGAAACATTGTGGCGCGAAGTAATTTTGTGTGTGCAACAATTTACGTGAAGTTGTAAATGATTGTTGTGTACGACAGAGGGCGCCACTGACGATCATATTTGAGGACAAAACCTAGACTACCGTATTGGTGTAAATGTATGACACGGGGTCACAGCGGCATAGTAACCTTGGGGGTCATGGGGTAAATTGCGTCCGGTCGCTGAAAATTGGCCTCCTTTTCCGAACCGGGTAGTAAAAACGCACATATCAACTGCGTAAATAATTACATTTAGGCTAATTATTATTATTTTGTATTAAATGATAATTATTTTAGGTTAAATGATATCATACTACTAGATATCAATACGTATATTTAACAATAATATTTTATCTCGTGTCAATAATAAAACTGTATGTCTTTATACAAATATATATATACACACACACACACACACACACACACACACACACACACACACACACACACACACACACACACACACACACACACACACACACACACACACACACACACACACACACACACACACACACACACACACACACACAAACACACACACACACAACACACACACACACACACACACACACACACACACACACACACACACACACACACACAAATAATAATGATAATAATCTAACAGCATTTTTCTGCGCCACGAATCTGGCAATACCACCCAGAGGCACATTGTAGGACTATAAAGATTTCCTCTAACAAAAAAGTTAAAAATATAAATTCAGTGGTCAAATAAATTGATCAGAATAAATTTATCAATATAAATAAATACTATTAGTCATAATATACATAAAATACCAAGACTAATAAATACGAGTTAATTATAAGACAAGTTATACAAAATAAATAAAATAATACTAAAATAGCTTATAATTTTAAAATGTTCAGATTGTATAACCGTTCGTTCAGAGTGAAAACGCTCATTTAAAAGAAGATACATCAGTTGCTTTTTGAAATAATTATGACCGTCTGTGGCACGCATGACAAGCGGCGGATTGTTGTAGAGGTGTGGAGCAGTACTTGAGAAGACTTTGCCCGCCTGAGTACATAGACTGCATCACGGAACCTCCAGCACAGACAGCCAGCGGGGCGTAGTGCACGGGCTGGCTCTGACGAATCAGAAGATCAATCAAGTATGACGTAACTAGGCCGTGAAGACTGCAAAACGTCAACATACATACGTACATGCATACATACGTACATACGTACGTACACACATACATAATTTATCTATATTATAATTATACATATAAATTATTGTATATATATATATATGTATGTATTATATATGTGTATATTGTATATGTTATATTGTATATTTTATATGTGTATATGTGTATATGTGTATATGTGTATATGTGTATATGTGTATATGTGTATATGTGTATATGTGTATATGTGTATATGTGTATATGTGTATATGTGTATATGTGTATATGTGTATATGTGTATATGTGTATGTGTATGTGTATGTGTATGTGTATGTGTATGTGTATGTGTATGTGTATGTGTATGTGTATGTGTATGTGTATGTGTATGTGTATGTGTATGTGTATGTGTATGTGTATGTGTATGTGTATGTGTATGTGTATGTGTATGTGTATGTGTATGTGTTGTGTTCGGTTCGGTTGTTTACCCCAAACAGCCCAAACTTGGGCTAACGCGGGAGTTTTAAATGCTTCTTGTGCCAGGGTTTTTGGGTTTATGTATTTTTTTGTTTGTTTTTTTGTTATAACTTGTTTGTTTGTTTTACAGGCAATTTAGGTGATTGGGTTTTGGGGAAAGGGGGAGGTTCATTATTGCTGCTTGAAAAGCTATGGGATTTTCTATTGCAGTAATGTGTGGTGAGATCATGTTCCAGATGCGAATTGCACGGGGTTAAAAGGAGAACACTGCAGTGTTGATGCGGCACCTGGTGACGATGTAATGGCCACGGTTTTTTGATGGTTTTAGTAGGCCCGGTGGTGGTGTGATGTTGATTATGTTATTTAAAATTTTGTAAAATGTCATTGCTTGTTTGATAATCCTGCGTCGCTCAAGAGTGGGCCATCCAAGGGTGGCTATTAGGTTGTTGGGGCTGTTTGGCGTCGATGGTTGTTTTTGACAAATCTGGCTGCACATTGCTGTACCTTTTCAAGATGTTTAATTTGGGTAGTGGTGTGTGGATTCCATATAGGAGAGGCATATTCAAGTTTTGGTCGGACTAGCATGTTATAGGCCGTTTCTTTTACATTAGGTTTGCATGGTCCGAGGGTTCGTTTGATCATACCTAAAACTGTTCATGATTTGGAAGCTATGTCAGTGATGTGATTCGCCCAGGTTAGTTTAGTATCTAATTTTATTCCAAGATATGGGTGGCTGGAGACTGTGGAGAGTGGCACACCACAAAGGGAATACGAATGTAGTCTGGGTTTGGTTTGGTTTGTTATTGGGAGGTGCACACATTTGGGGATGTTAAACTCCATTTGCCATTTGTTGGACCATGTTTGTAGTTGGATCAGGTCAGTTTGGGAGGATTTGTTATCTGTTTCAGATTTGATTATGCGATAGATGATGCTGTCATCAGAAAGAGCCGTATTGGAGATTGAATGTTGTTGTTTATGTATTTATTATAGCAGAAAAAGAACTGGTCCTAGGACTGAGCCCTGTGGTACTCCAGAGTAAACATGTATTATCCGACAGGGCGCAGTTGACTGAAACTCTCTGTTTTCGGTGTGAAAGAAATGATTTTATCCAGTTTTTTGTGTTTCCAGTTATTCCATAGAAGGCTAATTTTGACAGGAGGCGTTTATGAGGGACTTTGTCAAAGGCTTTGGGAAATCAAGCAGGATGGCATCTATCTGTGACTTGTTATCCATAGCTGTTATCCAGTCATGGACTGTCTCGATGAGTTGGGACTCACAAGACAGCCCTGACTGGAAACCATGTTGAAAGTGGAGGAGGATGTTGTGTTTGTGTAAGTGTTTCCACATGTTGCTAAGGATAATGTGCTCCATCACTTTGCAGAGGATGCATGTTAATTAAATGGGTCTGTAATTGGCAGGGTCTGATTTGAGGCTCTTTTTGTGTATTGGTGTTACTAGTGCCTGGAGCCAGTCATCTGGAAGTTTGGAAGTGTTGTATGACTGCTGAAAAATGTGTGTGATAATTGGGGCTATTTCTGTTGCAGCCTCTTTGAGGACCCTAGCAGGTAATTCATCTGGGCCTGTAGCTTTATTTTGATTTATATTTTTCAATTGCTTGACTACTCCGTCTATCCCAATTTCGAGGAAGGGGATATCGGAGTAGACGGATGGAGATAGTTTGGGTATGGGGTAGATTTCTTGGGTGAACACGGAGCTGAAATGGTTGTTAAGGGTATTAGCCTTGTCGCGATCATTTGTGATTATTTGACCATTTGTTTGCAAAGTAGGGATGCCAATGCATTCACATTTGTTTACTTCCATGAATGACCAGAATTGTTTTGGGTTTGTTTTTAGACTTTCTTCAATGTGGTTATTTAGGTAGTCTGAGTAGGATTTGGCTGCAGCTTTGCTGGCTTGTCTTCGGAGTTGCCTAAACTTTTCCCAGTCACTTTTTCTCCAGTTTGTTTGTTTTTTTGGGGCTTTTGTTGCGTTTTCTTTGCATTCTTATTATTTCACGTGTAATGGGGGGAGGTGCGTTTTTGGGTGTTTCGGCTAGGAATATTGCGGTCAACTAACGAAGTAAGATTATTCCTGAAGAAGTTCCAATTTTCATTTATGTCTCTTGAGTTTGGGGGCCTGTGGAAGTATGTTGATGTTAGTTGATTTATATCTCCTTGAGTTTATCCCAGTTTGCAAATTTATATTGGAAGATTTTGTGTGGTGGGTTTTTTGTTACGGACAGGGTTTAGGTTTACATTTACAGCTTCGTGGTCACTCATTCCAGGGGTGGGGTGAGTATTTACGATTATTGATGGGTTTGAGGTGAGTATAAGGTCAAGGATATTGCCAGAGTCAATTCTGTGGGATTGTTCATCATGTTTTGCAGGCCAAATTCATTAATGATTTCAAGAAGTTTATTGTGTTTGCTGGCTGTTCTGTTGTTAGTGATTTGCGTTTACTCCAGTTGATATCGGGAAGGTTGAAGTCTCCTGCTATGACTACATTTGGTGGGGTTTTCTGTGTTCTATATAGTTTTTCAGAGATTCGTGCAGGGCTTCAAGTGATTGGAGATGGTCATTGGGGGGGCGGTAGTACCCGGCAAAGTAAATGGATTTATTTTTTAAAATAATTTTGTCCACACTATTTCACAGTTTGAGTTTAGGTTGGTTAGTGGCTCGGCAACAATGTCATCTCGAAAGGCTATGAGGACACCACCTCCATGGATGCTTCTGTCTTTACGGATGGCGTTATAGTTGGGTGGAAGGAATGAGTAGGTAGGGTAGTTTTCGTCTATTTTGGTTTCAACTAGGAACATGATGTCTGGATTATTTGACTGGATGGTTGTTTTTAATTGGGTTGTCTTGGTGATACTTTTGATGCTGTTGGTATTGATCAGGATTGCGTTAAGTGTGTTTCGTTTCGTTTTCTTGCTACGTTCAGGGGTTGAAGTATTTTGGGGGTTCGGTCCAAAGGTTAGATCATAGGTTTGGGATGTGTCATTTGTGTTTTTTCTGTCAATGAAGCTGTTAGATCGTGTAGGGTCAACATGATTAGTGGTCAGGATTTCGGTATCTTTGGAGATGGGGCCTGGATTTAGTTGGATGTCTCCTGATAGGATGATGCACAAAAGTAGGGTGAATGTTGTTGCTTTCTTGTTTGACCTGGGTCTGTATGGTGGTGGAGTGGTAGATAATCTAGTAGAACTGTTTGATCTCAGACATTTTAGCTGTGCGATGGTATTCCAGATGGGACTGTATAGTAGTGTGATGTGATAGAATTTGTGTTTCCTTTACTGGTTTTGTTGTTTGTGGTCGGTCTCGGTTATGTTGTTATGAGAGCACTTCAGTTGGTGATTAAGTCTACAGGTGGCGTACAGACATGCAATCATGAACAAAGAGTATTTGAAGGTGCATCTTGAGTGGGTATTATGCAAAGAACCAGCCATATCACCAGCTTATATGATAATGGTTAATAGTCAATAAAAATGTGTAATAATAAATAGATACGCACACACTTGTGGTCTTTAAAAAGATATAAATAAATAAATAAATATGAATAATTAAATAAGCACACGCTTAAATACACTTACACTTAAAAGACTAAAAAATAAGATATATGCACACTATAATAACACAATTAAAGCCGTGAGGTGATAAAATAAATACAATAAGATAAATATAATAAAAGTAATATTAAAAAGTATGAATGGTTAAAAATGTTTCCCGTCTAAAGGTTTAAGTACTAATTTCTATAGACTGCAGTATTATGACGGTATGTGTTTTGACAAAATGTGTGAGGGAGGTCCAAGACGCTTAGTGCAGTGCGGTGGAAATGCAGGTCTTCGCCCTGGGTGGGCCCCAGGGCAACACTGGGCAAAAGAGCGTCTTGGTGAAAAAGCCTGTTAGTAGAAAGTTTATTGAATTATCAAGTCTTGAGATACTGTTTTTTTTGCTGGCAGTCTATTGCAAACACTTTTATTATTAATTGTTTTTTTATTTTTTATTTTATTATTATTTATTTATGTTTGGGAGAATACACCGGTTTATGAGTTGGCTTAGAATGTATTAATAGTGTGTATGGATTCTGACTTCATGTGTGTATAAATATATTCTTTATTTAATAGTTGACATGTGTATGTGTATGTGTATGTGTATGTGTATGTGTATGTGTATGTGTATTTTATTTTATGTGTATGTGTATGTGTATGTGTATGTGTATGTGTATGTGTGTGTGTGTGTGTGTGTGTGTGTGTGTGTGTGTGTGTGTGTGTGTGTGTGTGTGTGTATGTGTATGTGTATGTGTATGTGTATGTGTATGTGTATGTGTATGTTATTTTATGTGTATGTGTATGTGTATGTGTATGTGTATGTGTATGTGTATGTGTATGTGTATGTGTATGTGTATGTGTATGTGTATGTGTATGTGTATGTATAATGAGTAGAGTTCTCCATGGAGCAGCTCGCACGGGTCTGGCCATTTCTTCATGTTTTATATGATCTTAGACCTTCTTCATCACAACCATATGGTTACCTCTATGTGGGGGAACATTCTACAGTTTGCACATGCGCAGTATATATATGAATTGGAATGTGATTTTTTTATATTAAAATGTGTAGTTGATAATACTATTTAAAATGTGTACACCGGTAACAAACTTCGGTAACAAACTCGCCTATTTCAGGCATAAAGTACCGGCTGGTTGAAATTTAATTCATGTTTGTTTGCAATAAAGAAAATGGAAGCGAGGAATTCAGGGCAAAATCCCCTCCGACATAATTCCCTCGGATAAAATCACTTCCCCTCCAGACAAAATCCCTTTATTAACATTTCAATTCGGACAACGTTTGTGTAAAAACATTGAATCCCCTCAGACAATACCCTAACCCCAACACCTAACCTTGACCCGAACACCTAACCCTAACGCCATCACCTAACTCTAGCCCCAACACCTAACCCCCAACATCTACCTAACCCTAACCCTAACATTTAAGTGAATTAAGGGGATTTTGTCTGGAGACGATTTTGTCCGAGGGAATTTTGACTGAAGGGAATCTGTCCGGTTACCGGAGGCGAGCATACATCTTAGGATACCCACGTTTCAAGTGACGTAATACACATTCTCGATAATAACGGTGACATTGCATCGTACTACGTTCCCGAGCTAGCCTTGTTCTTGGAACTAATTTTAATAATGTGAAATTATACCGTAGTTCTTAATTCACATTAAGACGTCTCCCATTCGATTGCAATAGTGTAATGTGACGTTGGCAAAACATCTTTCAAATTGTCTAGTCACATGACTTCGCCGGAGTCGCCCGGAGTGACGTCACAAACAGCGCTTTGTTACGGCAGCGCTTACAAGTGCAGCGTTGACTGTCTGCAAGCGTCTCAATCATCTCGGCTTTAACTATCCGTTGGCTCAGTTTCGGCAGCCGCTGGACATCACACGTTGGTCAAGAATACTGTCCACGTCAAGGAAGAAGAAAAAAGATAGAGAATGACACCAATCACGGAGAATATTTGCAAGAAATTACACGACCATTTCGCAGATAAGTTCAGTTTCCCTTTGGCGTTTCATCGGGAACTAGTTATAATAGTGGACACACGACTGAGAGTCAGCAAATACCGAAAGTTGTGGAAAAGGGGGGAAAGTAAAGCGAACTACGGAGAACATTTGGAAAAAATGGAGGAACATTTAACAGTTCAGTTTAGCAATGGCTATTTATTTAACGTTTGTGTCTGCTTAATTGTGATAATTAATCTAAACTAGAATTAGAGCTAGCTAGGAACTAGTGAAAAGATGACTGATGAGCCAGCAACATTGAGATATTAATGAGCCAGCAACATTGAGATATTAATGAGCCAGCAACATTGAGATATTAATGAGCCAGCAACATTGAGATATTAATGAGCCAGCAACATTGAGATATTAATGAGCCAGCAACATTGAGATATTGATGAGCCAGCAACATTGATATATTAATGAGCCAGCAACATTGAGATATTAATGAGCCAGCAACATTGAGATATTGATGAGCCAGCAACATTGAGATATTAATGAGCCAGCAACATTGAGATATTGATGAGCCAGCAACATTGAGATATTAATGAGCCAGCAACATTGAGATATTAATGAGCCAGCAACATTGAGATATTAATGAGCCAGCAACATTGAGATATTAATGAGCCAGCAACATTGAGATATTGATGAGCCAGCAACATTGATATA
>JAODUO010001052.1:117500-120000 GCA_025642075.2 Ridgeia piscesae | reverse complement strand
CTGTTATTGTGGAACATGTACACGTAATATGCTAACACGTCTGCCGGAACTGTTATTGTGGAACATGTACACGTAATATGATAACACGTATGCCGGAACTGTTATTGTGGAACATGTACACGTAATATGCTAACACGTATGCCGGAACTGTTATTGTGGAACATGTACACGTAATATGCTAACACGTCTGCCGGAACTGTTATTGTGGAACATGTACACGTAATATGCTAACACGTCTGCCGGAACTGTTATTGTGGAACATGTACACGTAATATGATAACACGTATGCCGGAACTGTTATTGTGGAACATGTACACGTAATATGCTAACACGTATGCCGGAACTGTTATTGTGGAACATGTACACGTAATATGCTAACACGTATGCCGGAACTGTTATTGTGGAACATGTACACGTAATATGCTAACACGTCTGCCGGAACTGTTATTGTGGAACATGTACACGTAATATGCTAACACGTATGCCGGAACTGTTATTGTGGAACATGTACACGTAATATGCTAACACGTATGCCGGAACTGTTATTGTGGAACATGTACACGTAATATGCTAACACGTCTGCCGGAACTGTTATTGTGGCAAAAAAGGATAATAGTACGTTACGGTAATGCGAAAGATAAGGAGTCATATCCCAAATGTGCAAATCTTTAGAGCTTGGTTCTTAAAAAAGACAACACACTTGCTAGAGAAACATATTCATTGTTGAACATTACAGTAATTATGCTAACACGTATCGAACGTATTTGAACATTACACTAATATGCTAAACGTATCGAAAGTTATTTATAATTACATATATTAATAGCAATTTATATGGGACTTACGTAATATGCTAACACGTATGCCGGAACTGTTATTGTGGAACATGTACACGTAATATGCTAACACGTATGCCGGAACTGTTATTGTGGAACATGTACACGTAATATGCTAACACGTATGCCGGAACTGTTATTGTGGAACATGTACACGTAATATGCTAACACGTATGCCGGAACTGTTATTGTGGAACATGTACACGTAATATGCTAACACGTATGCCGGAACTGTTATTGTGGAACATGTACACGTAATATGCTAACACGTATGCCGGAACTGTTATTGTGGAACATGTACACGTAATATGCTAACACGTATGCCGGAACTGTTATTGTGGAACATGTACACGTAATATGCTAACACGTATGCCGGAACTGTTATTGTGGAACATGTACACGTAGCAGTGGTTTCACATGGAATATCAACATGGCATTGTGTGACTTAAAAGGCGATATGTCTGTATCTCTTCCTAGATGGCGATGTTCAGTCGCCTCTCTCTGTCTTCATTTGTCTCATTGAGCTATTGGTCTCTGCGCTACAGGTTTCCGGTTATGCTCTTCTCGGTGTAGAAGGATAGAAACATTGGATACACTGATGGTGTACACAGTCTTTACACGAGTCTAGTATGTTCGTGTTCTTTGGACGTGTTGGCTGTAGCCCCACTAGCCCAAGTAATTGGCTCTGTCTCATCTTAAATGGTTAGTGGGAAAGAGTTTAAGGTAGAAACACAGTAGTGCTATACAAATAAATTGTATTATTATTATTATTATTATTATTATTATTATTATTATTATTATTATTATTATTATTATTATTATTATTATTATTATTATTATTATTATTATTATTATTATTATTAATGGTGACAACTACTGCCACTGGTTAGTTGGGTGCCTTAATAAAAAAAAATGCCACCCCTCTAACGGGTTGAAACATTAAAGTAATACGAAGTTACCACGATGACTTACTAAAATACGAAAATTCTACAAGACTATCGCGTTAAAACGTTAACATTGTCAGATGTTGGGTTGTAGCAAACAATAGACCAGTAGGTGAACTACTGGGCGATTAACTCACGATCCAATTGGCGCAGGGGAAGAAGACACCAAGCAGGAATATACCGACTAGTGGCGCCCCAGCGGCCCCGTTGAACGCCATCGACATCTGCAGATACAACACTTATATTATGTACAATCGAGAAATCTCGACACTATCCGTTATAAGCGTTATCTCTTAAAATAAATGCGCCCAGTTATAGCAATACTGGGTGTGTTATTTCAATTTTACATCACATACAATCATTAATTTGTTGAATCTGAGTTGTATAGGACGTTCGATAACGTGCAGGAAAAATAAACATGATTAGACCTGCGTTTCATAGTTTAATCATTCTACCTTCATTCACGCGCATGTGTGATTAAAATAACATTTAAAAACACGCAGCCCAAGACTTAAATATATATGCATATTTTGCATGCATTTATTTCAATTGTTAAACTGCTGTTAAACTGTATACATAGAAATATGCCGAACACAGTAATTACATATATTTATTGATATTATTTCATGAAACACAATAATCGTCGTATTGTAGCCTCGTTTTGTAGCCTCACGTTACGGCGATGGTAATACTGTGAATAGCGCCTTTGTTTCGAATGTG
>JAODUO010001052.1:100000-112500 GCA_025642075.2 Ridgeia piscesae | reverse complement strand
GATAATACTTTTCGAATTTTCCATAACCGTGCAAAAGTAAAGAAACAGAACGAAAAGACAAGACATCCAATATATCGCCGCGTTCCTTCCTCCGCAATGCGCATGTCCGGAAGAGCAAATCTTGATCGCCATCAATGGCGTTAACCTACCAAGCCACAACTTGGCGCCACTTCTATAAAACCGTACGGTTCTTGTAGTTGTCGTGCGGATTGCCTATGGGGAATTGTATGAGAAAGAGAAAAACCGCATAGCGTACCGTATACCGTAGAACATAATTTCTGTTATACAATACGTATATTATATAGAGCCATACGGTACACAGCAATACTAGTGTCTCCCTCAAGTAGACACAACGGGTAGACTTGCGGCTTCCACAAATAGTCAAAGAAAGTTATACAATATTGAGCAATATCGTTAGTTGTGTAATAATCGCATTGTTTAAGAATACGTTATACTAAACATTATATAGGGGTTGTCACGACGTTATTACGTGAACAATACACCACTACAGTGGCGCCACATAGTGAGTGAAACACAGGTTAATGCACACTAGCGCTAAAAGTCATTTTGGACGGCGAAGACAATAACCACTGGTATTGCAGCGATGAGAAAATATGACGTATATCGTCACAGTTCTACATAAGGTGGCTGATTTCCGCCAGGTAAAATCACTACTTCGTACTACGGCGTTACAATGCCCTAATTAGAGGTTTATAACGCTCTAATTTACGACATTGTTACACTACAATTTACGGTATTATAATGTCCAATTGTATTACGGTGTTATATAGCGTTGTAACGCCCTACATTACGGCGTTATAACGCCCGACATTACGGCGTTATAATGACCTAAATTACAGCGTTATAACGCCCGATTACGGCATTATAACGCACACATTTATAATATTTTTTCATTAGTTAAACGCAATAATACTGCATTAATTCCCCATAATACAGCATCATACCGCTATCAAATAGTTCGTTATTACGGCGAATTAACGCCCTATTACTGCATATTAACGTCGTAAATTAGGGCGTTAATTATTACGCATAGCCTAGGGCGTTATAAAGCCCCAGTGTAGCGTTATATCGCCGTAACAGTGCGTTATTCCGCTCTAATAGGGCGTTATAACGCTGTAACAGTGCGTTATTCCGCTCTAATAGGGCGTTATAACGCCGTAACAGTGCGTTATTCCGCTCTAATAGGGCGTTATAACGCCGTAACAGTGCGTTATTCCGCTCTAATAGGGCGTTATAACGCCGTAACAGTGCGTTATTCCGCTCTAATAGGGCGTTATAACGCCGTAACAGTGCGTTATTCCGCTCTAATAGGGCGTTATAACGCCGCAACAGTGCGTTATTCCGCTCTAATAGGGCGTTATAACGCCGCAACAGTGCGTTATTCCGCTCTAATAGGGCGTTATAACGCCGCAACAGTGCGTTATTCCGCTCTAATAGGGCGTTATAACGCCGTATGAAATGTAGTGACTTTTGTTTTGGCGGAAGTCAGCCACCGTAGGTACCTACCAGACCGCCTGACGGAGACTGCGGGTGCAAGCGAAGCGTTGGATCATCTGCTGGTCCACTGTGTAGGGCGGTAGCCACACGAACAGACTGCCGATGACCAGTGTCCAGAAGGTGTGACGCACGGTCGGGTCAGGGTCAAAGCTGAAGTGGACACAGGTAACCGAAGACTGACAGTGACACTACTTCGTTAATGGTAACAAAGTAAGACATGGATAACGACGAAAAGACATGACTGACGATGCAATTGAGGCCAGGATTCCCACGGGTACTGGCCTAAACGTTCCACGTAGCAAATTAAAGACCAATAATATATATATATATATATATATATATATATATGTTTTATTGTTCTTATATATATATATATATATATATATATATATATATATATATATATATATATATATATATATATATATATATATATATATATATATATAACAGTTATAAAATCAGTCAAATCATTTAAATCACTTCATTAAGATAAATGAATAAAAATGTATACTTTATGTAAGAGCACATAATAATCTTTACATAATTATGTGCAAGAATGGGTAGATAAATAAAGCACTGGTTGAGCAATAAAGGCTCAAAGAAAGAAAATGGCAAATCGCTGTCGTACATAATGTATACGTATATTTAATTGTTAATTAATAATTGTTTCTCTCGTGTCATCGGGACATCCTTTTGTTCAACCTGCACATTGTTCTTCGCTTCCTTCTTTTTCTTTGATGGGTCTTTGACTAGATTCAATGCGTGTGATGCCAGAATAATCATAATATTCCCCTGTGTCAATACGAACAAGTGCCTGAATATGTTTAGTCAATGCTGGCGATATCTAACTAAGATGTATGTATGTATGTACATGTCTGTATATGTACATTTGGGTCAACAGTCAGGGCATATTGAAGAATATACCTACTCGAAGAACTGTATGCGCCCACCAGCCTCGGCAATGGACCACACCCGTCCCAGGCCTCCCACAACCATTGTGCCCTGCGGACGACAGCAGATGTTATATCATTTATACTCATCGTGTATGGCAGCGGGGATGACGTCATGCACACTTACTACCCAGGTGAATGTTACGTCACACCTATGCTGATAGGCATATATTTGGCACACACCGCGCGACACGCGACACGTGACACGTGACACGCGACACGCGACACGCGACACGCGACACGCGAAGGAAGGACACCGAACGCAAAGGAACGCGACACCCCAACGCAACGCGACACGCGAACCCCCAAGCCACCCCCAACCGCCCCCCCGCCACACGCCACACGCGACACCCACACGCCACGCCACACGCCACACGCCACACGCCACACGCCACACGCCACACGCCACACGCCACACGCCACACGCCACACGCCACAGCCACACACCCAAAAACCATAATATATATATATATATATATATATATATATATATATATAAATAATAAAATAATAAATACTTAATAAAACATACAAATTTTATTTTATGGGAATAAAACAAAATATTTGTTTATAAAAATTAAAAAAATTAAAAAACTTTCCCACATTATGTGTGTGTGTTATAAAATATATATATATATATATATATATATATATATATATATATATATATATGTATATATATATAAAAATTTTAATAAAAAAATTAAAATTACTACATACATATTATATATTTACTTATTTTTAGTTCCCCCATGTAAAAAAATCAAGTCACGGGGGTTTTTTCACGAAAAAAGGTGTTTTTCTACACCCTAAAGTCTTCTACATGTTTGTATGCCCCTCGATTGAATAACAAAGACATTGTCATTGCCTGGAACCGATTCCATGAACACAGTGAAGTCTTCTGTCAACATGTGCCACATGACATTCCATTGTTATGCTACGATCATTTGCGTATTTGCGGTATTTTAATTAAACGTATAAGGTATGTTGGGTTCACCGGGACCGAATAACACTTCCTTGAGACAATACAGCGTATGAACATTTGTGACTTCTTTGAGACAATACAGCGTATGAACATTTGTGACTTCCTTGAGACAATACAGCGTATGAACATGTACACCGCCACGTTTTTGTTAATCCAAATACTCGGCCAATGGGTTGCTCGTTAGAAGAACATAATTGTATCTTTTGCCAGTCACGTATACATATGTATCGTTTCACAACGTAACCTCTACACGTACGCTCAATATTCCATTGGGAGATTGAACGATTGTAGGTGTTCTTTTCATAAGCCCTGCCTACACGACTGGAATTTGAAGACTTCGATATAAAAATTCCTAGTAAACTATTATCATAACAGTTTTAATCGTACATGCAGGCGGGTAAATTTTTTGAATACCTCTTGATGCATAGACCCAACCAATTGTCTTTTGTTACCTTTCAAGGTGGTGACTTGCTACGTTTTAGTATTGGAGTGTGCTACTTTTAAAAATGGGAATTTATTCTCTTCTAAGATAGCAGTTTGTTACCTTTTAAGATGACAGTGTGTTAGGGAGGGACGAGGGGACAGGAGATGAGAGAAGTAGACGCGACAGGAGGTAAGACGAATGGAAGAAAGGACGTGAGAGGTGATGTGACCATACGGAAGTCAATAACAAGAACGATGACAGGAAGAAAAGAGACCAAAAAAAGGGAACAACAGAGAAAGCGGCAGGGGGAAAAGTCAGCAACCAGGGAGATGCAAAACGGAGGAGCTACTCTGAAGCAGTGATCGAGGGGGCATTGACAACAGAAAGGGTATTTGGGGGAGACTCCATTTTGCGAAAGACAGACAGGACTTTAAAGCGGAGAAGACGTTGTTTGTCTTCCGGGGTAGGATAGAGAACTAACGGGTAGAGAACGTATTGGGGCATGGCCAAGGGGGGTCTTTTTTAGTACAAGGGAGAACAATGCAGACAGGGATGGAACAACCAGGATAGTAAAGAGATACAGAGAGTTGGTAGAGCACTGAAGAAGACGAGAGTTGAACAGATCAACATCGGAATTTTAGTGTGGGGGGAAAGGGGGAAAAAATTTAGAAATTGCAAGAGGAGGGAATTAAGGGAACTTTTAAAGGTGGAAGAAGAAGGAGTTGGATTTGTAGATTTGTGGGGATATTTTGTTGGTAAAGAAGACATGTTTAGAGATGGCCTCCATCTAAGGGGAAAAGGGGCAGCAGTGTTCTCGAGAAACCCTTTTTCGACAATGGAACAGGTTGCAACTTTTTTAAAATAGTTTCGGGGGGGTAAAAGAGAGCCAAATACAGAGGCAAGATAAAGATAGCAAAAAAACATCAGCAAAAAAACAGCCTGGGAAAACCCACGGAATTTGGTTTAAATGTGTTTGTTTAAATGCAAGGAGATAGTAAAAAAAGAAATGAACTAAACATTATGTAGAAGAAATTTACCCTCAATAAAGGATAACTGAATCTTGGGCAAAACCCGATATTCAGATGCCGAATTAGGAATGACAGGGTATGTAATGTTTAGGGTAGATTGGAAAAAGGGGGGGGGCGGAGTTATTTTATATATTAAAGAATCCATCCAAGCTTATGAAATAAAATTAGAAAAAAAAAGAGAATGTGAAGAAGCTGTCTGGGTAACATGTTACAGGGAAAATCAAATTAACGTTGGGGAGGGGATCGGAGTCCAAACATAAGATGGAAGAGAATGAAAAATAATAACGCTATCAAAGAAGTGAGTAAACGGGACTGATTATTATGGGGGGTTTTTAAACCCTGGGCATATGAGTGGGCATATCACAGAGAGAGAGAACAAGAGTTTTTTAAAATTTTTCAAGATAGTTTTTTCTCAACATTTTTTAAGCAACCAGGGGGGAGAACGTTTAGACATAGTATTAAAGAAGGAATTTGTTGATAAGCAAGAATTAATGGGGTTAGGGCACAACCAGATACATTTTTTTCATCAAAGTAAAGGGAGAAGAATAGAAAAAAAAAGGTACAGGAAAAAAAAATTTTACAAAGGAAGAATAAGGGCAGAGGGAAAAATTTACAAAGATAACTGGAATAACACACGAAAATAAAAACCCAAAAAACTAATATTTTAAAGAGTGAAATTGACTGCGTCGTTGAAAATTTTCCCCTTGAAAAAACAAAGGGGAAAAGGTCAAAGAAGAAACATTATCGAAGGGGCCATTGAAAAATCAAGTAAAAAAAAAAATATAGACATACCGGAAGGAAGAAGACTATAGCATTTAAAAGAAGCACTTTAAACAAGCTACAGCTGAAATTGAAATTCAAAGAGAAGCCGAAAAAAAATTGTTTTTTAAAACAGACACAAGAGTTTTTTTGCGTATGTTCGAAGTAACGAAAGTTCAGGATAAGGTGGGCCTCTAAAAGGTAGTGATGGAAACATAATAAAGAGGGGTTCTAAGGAGAAAAATAAATGAGTACTTTTGTTCGGGTTTTTCCCGGGGAAAATATTATATATTACGTATTTAACTAAGTTAAGGGAGAGAGTTTGACATTTAGGGCAACTAATTGTAACCCCCAAAATGGTAGCTAGAAAATAAGAGATATGAAGGGTAATAAATCACCGGAGGGGTGGGATTCCTCCAAATTACTATTGGGAAAATTTTAGAACAAATCAGCATACCGTTTTCAACAGTGTTCAATTTGTCATTAGAGGGGGGAATATTCCGTTTAAAAAAGCAAACATTTACCATTATTTAAAAAAAGGGTTTGAGAAACAAGTCAGAGAATATAGACCAGTGAGTTTAACATCGGTGATTTGCAAACTATTAGAAAGACTAATTAAAGATCACCTGGGTTTATTTTCTTGTTAAAAAAAAATTGATAAACCCATCTCAACATGGGTTTTTAAAAAGGTCATGCTTAACAAAATGTTATGTTTTTTGGGAAAATGTCACAAAGTGGTGTGGGGGTCACCAGAGATAAATCTACTTAGATTTTAAAAAATTTGAAAAGTGCCACACCAAAGATTAAATTTAAAATAAAAGGCATAGGAAAAGGAATGATCAACTGGGTAGAAAATGGCTTATTATAAAGACAAAAAAGTAGTTGATGGGGAGGTTTCAAAATGGAAAAGGGGTTTTTGGGGGATACCGCAGGGATCAGTACTGGGACCTATTTTATTCTTAATATATATCAATGATTTGGGTGAGACATAACAAGCAAGGTGTTGAATTGGGACGACACAAAAGTGTTTAGGAAAATTAAAAGTGATGGTGAAATTTAAAAGACTAAAATTGTGAAAGGTTGGAACAAAGGTTTTTTTTTAGGGGCTTTTACCAAAGGGCAGGGAATAAGTGAAAAACAATGGGGGATAGATAAAAAAATACCTTAAAGGAAAAGGACTTAGGGTTAACTATTAGGGTGAATGAAGGTACAGAGCGTGTGGAATTGAAGGGGGAAAAAATTTGGATTAATTAGGCGAAAATAGTGTACAAAAAAAAAAGAACTAATAATACCGCTGTATAAAACAATAGTTAGGCCTCACTTTATTGTATACAAGCATGGAGGCCATATCGCAAAAAGGGTATTGATATGTGGAGTACAAAGGAGAGCAACCAAAAAAGATACCGAAACTCAGGAATATTAGTTATGAAATGGTTCAAGAATGTGGTTTAACAACATAGAAACCAGAAGATTGAGGGGGATTGAGGTGTTTAAAATATTTAATGGATATGAAAATATTGACGAAATATTTTTCAAGTCAAGGAAAGAGAAAGGGCTAGAGGGCAGGGGTTTCTTTGCAAAGAAGCAGTGTAGACTGATATTGAAAAATTTTCATTTTCACAAAGAACAGTAAACGAATGGAACAGATTATCAGCTGATTGTGTAGGTGCTAGTAGTGTTAATATATTTAAAAATAAAATCGACATATACCTAAGAAGGGCGGGGTATACTTAGATAGATAGGTTGGACTTCGATACGCCAAAAGGCTTCCTAGTCCACCTGCCATCTAGAGTTCAATCTCTAGGTGGCAATCTTGTTAAATCTTGTTAAATCTTGTTAAAGATGACAGTGTGTTACCTTTCAAGATGGATGTTTGTTACCGTTTAAGATGACAGTGTGTTACCTTTTAAGATGACTGTGTGTTACCTTTTAAGATGGATGTTTGTTACCGTTTAAGATGACAGTGTGTTACCTTTGAATATGACAATGCCACTATCATTGCTTAGAACCGATTCCATGAAAATATTGAAGCCAATGCGTAGTTGCATTGCATTGTTATACGACGTGGATTTTTGTGTTTCCGGTATTTTACTCAGATTGTGGTACTCAGGTAGTGTTTATGAGTTCCTTGAAACGAACCCAGCGCCTAAACATGCATACCACTTGCTTGTTATAATAAAATAATGTACACTCAGTATAGCCAGGGGAGATTCTATGGTTTTAGGCTCTCTTCTTACAAGGCGCTGTTTATAGGACTTACATTTTGTGATTTCGATAAAACGTTCCTAGTAAACTAGTGACATAAATGTTTTTATCGTTCACCTGTTCATGCAGATAGATGTTATGGATACGTCTTGATACGTAGACCCAACCAGTTGTCTTGTGTTAGCTTTTGAGACGGCAGTTTGTTACCTTTTAAGATGGTAATTTGTTGCCTTTTATGATGGCAGTTTGCATAAAGATTAACATCAAGAAACAGAGGACGGTGGAAGCTGATGCAGAAGGTGGCGGCTGGTGGACGGAAGAGACGACACAACGACGACACAACGACGACACAACGACGACAGGACCGACTGATAAACACGGCTGTGGTTTATTTTAAAGTAAATCTTTATGAAATGCACCCATAGTGCTATGAACCACAACACAACGGTTATAAGCAACGTTGCAAAATTACCCATTGAAAATCTGTGATAACATTCTAATGCTAATCTTCGTTATATTGTAAACTACTGTAATTCTTTTCAATATGTGTCTACGTACGATATTATCTAACACAAATATCACAGAAGACAACATTTATCTTCTGTGATGGTCTGAAAACGTATAATATTTTATATTATGAAGTCAACTGAATTATTACGGAAATACATATTTTTAGAGATCGTACACTATTATTACGTAGTTTCTGTGTAGATAGGTACAGAGACAACATGAATTGCTCTCACCTGGATAACGATAGCCAACATGCCGGCCAGCATGATGAACGTCTGGAAGACGTCCGTCCATATAACTGCCTTCATCCCGCCCTGTGGCACACAAACATATCTCGCTTTCACCGTCATATGACTCTCACCACCACGGGGCTGTCACCACCATGAGGCTGTCACCACCATGAGGCTGTCACCATCATGAGATTGTCACCACAATGGGGATGGCAACATAATGGGGCTGTCACCACCACAGCATACCATTATCACTGTCACCATGGTGGTGATGTCACCATCATGGTGCTGTGCTTCTACTGAATCTGTGATACAACATTAATTTAGTGTCGAGTTATTGTGTGTGTGTGTGCATGCGGGCGTGTGTGTGTGTGTGTGTGTGTGTGTGTGTGTGTGTGTGTGTGTGTGTGTGTGTGTGTGTGTGTGTGTGTGTGTGTGTGTGTGTGTGTGTGTGTGTGTGTGTGTGTGTGTGTGTGTGTGTGTGTGTGTGTGTGTGTGTGTGTGTGTGTGTGTGTGTGTGTGTGTGTGTGTGTGTGTGTGTGTGCATGTTCGTACATGGGAGACGTTAACTATGTTGACAACATATTCTAGATTACAGGAAAAAACAATAAACTTGTCAAATTCACGGCGTGCTTAGTGTCACCGGTACTATTAATGAAAACGTTGTTCTTTGATATTAACATGATTGTTTCCGGTATTAATTTTAAAGGACACTTTTCAAATCCTGACGCGTTACCACGTGTACAGGAACCGTCTAAGGAAGGGAAATGAACGTGCACCGAAACATGTCACCCACCAGAGTGGTGTAGACGATACACACGGCTCCGATTAGAATGATCACAGTCCAAGTTGGGAATCCGGTCACTGAAGTAGACACAATAACAGTATATAACGAATATTATATTGTGACACTGGTAGCGTCGATCATTTGACAGACGAAATGTCTGCTGCTGTGGGACATGGAGGTGTGTGTGTGTGTGTGTGTGTGTGTGTGTGTGTGTGTGTGTGTGTGTGTGTGTGTGTGTGTGTGTGTGTGTGTGTGTGTGTGTGTGTGTGTGTGTGTGTGTGTGTGTGTGTGTGTGTGAGTGTGTGTTGTGTGTGTGTGTGTGTGTGTGTTGTGTGTGTGTGTGTGTGCGTGTGTGTATGTATGTAGGTATGTATGAGTGTGTATGTATGTGTGTGTATGTATGTATGTATGTATGTATGTGTATGTGTCTGCTGCTTTTTGACATGGAGGTCTGTGTGTGTGTGTGTGTGTGTGTGTGTGTGTGTGGTGTGTGTGTGTGTGTGTGTGTGTGTGTGTGTGTGTGTGTGTGTGTGTGTGTGTGTGTGTGTGTGTGAGTGTGTGTGTGTGTGTATGATGTGTGTGTGTGTGTGTGTATGTGTGTGTGTGTGTGTGTGTGCGTGTGTGTATGTATGTATGTATGTATGTGAGTGTGTATGTATGTGTGTGTGTCTGTGTGTGTGTGTCTGCTGCTTTTTGACATGGAGGTGTTGTGTGTGTGTATGTGTATGTGTGTGTATGTGTGTGTAGTGTGTGTATGTGTGTGTGTGGGTGTGTGTATGTGTGTGTATGTATGTATGTATGTATGTATGTGTGTGTGGCGAAGTGTGTGTTTGTGTATGCATGTGTGAGGGTGCGTGGTACATGTGGTGGTCTGTGTGTGTGTTGGTACTACATAGGTACGTATGTATGTACCTATGCATGGGTGCTTATATCTCAGCCTGACGTCAGGCTGGCAGTGTCGATCATTTGACAGACGAAATGTCTGCTGTTTTGGGACATTGGGGTGTTGCTGTGTGTGTGTGTGTGTGTGTGTGTGTGTGTGTGTGTGTGTGTGTGTGTGTGTGTGTTTGTGTGTGTGTGTGTGTGAGTGTGTGTGTGTGTGTGTGTGTGTGTGTGTGTGTGTGTGTGTGTGTGTGTGTGTGTCTGTGTGTATGTGTCTGTGTCTGTGTCTGTGTCGGTGGTCTGTGTGTGTGTGTGTGTGTGTGTGTGTGTGTGTGTGTGTGTGTGTGTGTGTGTGTGTGTGTGTGTTGTGTGTGTGTGTGTGTGTGTGTGTGTGTGTGTGTGTGTCTGTGTCTGTGTCTGTGGTTGTGTGTGTGTGTTTTGTGTTTGTGTTGTGTTGTGTGTGTGTGTGTGTGTGTGTGTGTGTGTGTGTGTGTGTGTGTGTGTGTGTGTGTGTGTGTGTGTGTGTGTGTGTGTGTGTGTGTGTGTGTTTCTGTGGGACATGGAGCAGAATTGATCACCGCCAGTCGGAACCAGCTCCCTTCAAGAGGGATTATGTTTTGGCAACGGGTAATGGGCAGTATCGTATGTCCAGCCTTCGGCCAGTATTTGTATATTGTTTGAACCGAATGGCCTTGTGATAATTTGCCTTTAATCTTCAAAAAGTTCGATGATTTATGGATAGTGAAATATATAACGACGATATCCCCTACACATGCACACCTACCTGCATTTAAGGACACTGCGGGCCCAAACAGCACTATCCCCATGCCCAGCGTCTGAAAAGAACTCATTCGTGAATGCAGTTTCCTCAAACTACGTAGCGTGTGAATATCTTAAATATATGAAGTTAGCTAACAATCGCAGTATGCCATTGCATTTCTGTTGTTGAAATTGTCAACTTTATCTTTACAGGCTGGTTTTATTTATTATTCACCCCTGTGAACTAGTGAGTATTTGTCTTATAATGTTTAGCAAAACTAGCACAATCAATCGTGCATGTTGAGAAACGAATAACCATGTCGGGAAACGAGTATTCGATGTTTCACAGCAGAAACGAAGTCAAACATGGACGACCATAGGAGTGTGTAGTGACATGTCAGCAATAGAGAACTGTGATATATCACTGAAATATCTTAGTTGTTGCTGAATTTCAGGTGTTGATATACTTGTTAAACACAGCCTACTGGACTGGGACACGATGAACTCGGAATTCCGGAGAAAGGTAATTATTTTCATGTACACCCGATGAACTAAACAGTAACATTCCCAAGTCGTTGTGTTGTTGTTACGACTAAAGTGGACCTATCAGACCCTTCCCATATACGTTAGAGGTGAAACTACATATAATGATAAGTATGTTGTAGGTAAGAAGGGCGCGTCGAGATGTGCATGTCAATCATAGCCAAGTAATTACGACTGAACATATAATAACATTCCATAGCTAACTAATATCATGTTATTAGGACTGATTGAAAAAAACATTCCGTAAGTTCACGATGTATTCTGGAATTGTTATATATGGTACATAATAAGAATAATAAATTAATTCATTACGCCGAGAACGTGCATGTGAGCCGTGGCGGTCAAGACCAATCATTTCTGCAAGACATTGCGAGCGGACAGAGCCTGAAGCTAGCCAGAGGCTACTTGTAAGGCTGACCATTTCGAGAAATCCCGTACTGCGTGAATGATTTCGCTATTTCTTTGTGATGTATTGGTTATTATCTTAACCAAACATGTCTGGTTAAGTTTGGCTTCCAATATCATAGAAACACGTTAAGACTATTGTAGCGGAAGTCGGTGGCAGGGGCGTCTTTCCCTATGCATTCGCATGCAAATTGAGATAACATGAAAACAGTATCTTCAGTGTATATCCTGTGACGTGAGTGTAGAGAGCATTTTGCACGATGATTTAGCAAAACATGCATTCTAACGTTGCAACTTCACATTTCATGGCGACATATCATCGGACCTGCTAAAACTCCCGCAATATACGGCGATATACGGCGATATACTTAGCCAGATGGCATCTTTTGTTTTCATTTGATGCTGATGACGTTTTATGAATAACAAATAATTGTATACTTGTAGCAACATATAGACAACATTCTTAATAATGTCGTGAGAAGCGTCTCGTAAAATAAATGGCATACTTCTAT
>JAODUO010001052.1:67500-92500 GCA_025642075.2 Ridgeia piscesae | reverse complement strand
CCCCAGGGCAGCTAGACGGCCCCAGGGCAGCTAGACGGCCCCAGGGCAGCTAGACGGCCCCGGGGCAGCTAGACGGCCCCGGGGCAGCTAGACGGCCCCAGGGCAGCTAGACGGCCCCGGGCAGCTAGACGGCCCCAGGGCAGCTAGACGGCCCCAGGGCAGCTAGACGGCCCCAGGGCAGCTAGACGGCCCCAGGGCAGCTAGACGGCCCCGGGGCAGCTAGACGGCCCCAGGGCAGCTAGACGGCCCCAGGGCAGCTAGACGGCCCCGAGGGCAGCTAACCGGCCCCGGGCAGCTAGACGGCCCCGAGGGCAGCTAGAGCGGCCCCAGGGCAGCTAGACTGAGGGAGTGCAGTGACGGCAGGGAGTGAGTGAGTGAGTCGTGTTGGAGTGAGTGAGTGAGTGAGTGTGTGAGTGAGTGAGTGAGTGAGTGATTGAGTGAGTTGAGTGAGTGAGTGAGTGAGTGAGTGTGTGAGTGAGTGAGTGAGTGAGTGTGTGAGTGAGTGAGTGAGTGAGTGTGTAAGTGACTGTGTGAGTGAGTGAGTGATTGAGTGATTGAGTGAGTGAGTGAGTGAGTGGTGAGTGTGTGAGTGAGTGAGTGAGTGAGTGAGGAGTGGAGGATTGGAGGAGTGGAGGAGTGAAGGAGTGAAGGAGTGAAGGAGTGAAGGAGTGAAGGAGTGAAGGAGTGAAGGAGTGAAGGAGTGAAGGAGTGGAGGAGTGGAGGAGTGGAGGAGTGGAGGAGTGGAGGAGTGGAGGAGTGGAGGAGTGGAGGAAGTGGAGGAGTGGAGGAGTGGAGGAGTGGAGGAGTGGAGGAGTGGAGGAGTGGAGGAGTGAAGGAGTGAAGGAGTGAATGAGTGAATGAGTGAATGAGTGAATGAGTGAATGAGTGAATGAGTGAATGAGTGAATGAGTGAATGAGTGAATGAGTGAATGAGTGAATGAGTGAATGAGTGAATGAGTGAATGGTGAATGGGTGAATGGGTGAATGGGTGAATGGGTGAATGGGTGAATGGGTGAATGGGTGAATGGGTGAATGGGTGAATGGGTGAATGGGTGAATGGGTGAATGGGTGAATGGGTGAATGGGTGAATGGGTGAATGGGTGAATGGGTGAATGGGTGAATTGAATAGGATATTTCTTTGACAAAGGAATAACAGTTGCCGTCTTCCACAGTGTTGGCAGTATACCTTCTGTAAGTGAACTATTGAATATAGCAGTTACCGGTGCCGCAAGTTGTGAACACTCTGTGAATGTCCGTGGTGGTATTTTGTCCGGATCCGTGGCTCTGTTCACTTTGATGTTATCAAGTGCCAACTTAGTGTCACTCACATTAATGGTGAATTTAGCTGGCAGTGGTTCTTTAATGTCAAAGATGGGGTGTGTAGATCGTAGTCTTGGCAAGTCTTCACTGATCGACACGAAGCATGCATTCATACGTTTGACTAGACTGCTACATTTCCAACAGTGAATGCATTTGCCAAAGACAGCATCTCATTTTGACCGCCAGGTGAGTTACCCAAGAGTGTCTTCATGTGTTTCCACCTGTCCCGTTGGTGATGTTGCTTCTAATGATGCAATGTTGGATTGATATAATTGGTGTCGTAAATTTGCTAGATTAAGAAGTTCCACGTCACCCACCATGCGTGCACGTTACCTCTGCGTGATCAGGTGTCGGAAGCCATCTGTGGCCGATGGTTTATCTGTGCTGTGACGTGATACAGCATTGAACTGACGACATTTATCCAGCAAATGGTCCATAGTTTCTTGGAAAAATATAAACTGTTCCTCGTTCATTATTGGTACAAGTTGGTGTCGTCGCTATAATACCATTGGTTTAATTTTACGCCAGACCTCTCACTGTTTCGTAACCGCTGCGCCCGACGCGGTGTCTGTAAGACGAACTGGCACAGACATCAACAAGTCAACATTAATTCGCGGTTCAGACTTCCGGGAGACGAGACAAATAATAACCTAAATCTCGCCAGGTGTTGCAGTGGTCATCCAAATGACACGTTACTCTCTTCCGTACAGAGGAAATAACTGCCTGGATCACTGATTTAGCATTCTTTGTACAAGCTAGACTGTAAATATATGTCTACGAATTTATCCACCATATTAGTATCACAATTGGTTTAATAACATGATGTGATATGTCAACTCGACCACATGTAACTCGACCACACGTGGAGCCATATCATTCACCTCCTGTCAGACTTTATCTCGGACAAGTTCCGTCAACTGCCGTCTTCTAGGTTCTCGGCTGAGAAGCATTTTATAATAACCGAAATATTTAGCGTTGCTGTACACAGGTGCATCGCAAAACAGGGCTGTCATCTAGGCAGTCAACATCACCCCTTGGGATTGTGGCTACGTCACCAGCAGCGCCCCCTGGTGCGCGTGGATATGCGTATGCATCCGTTGTCGTCGCTGTGTGGACGTCAATGGCGGCGTGTCGGTGTACATATCGATGTCGTCGTTATAATATAATTCGGTTGATGTTACGCCAGACCTCTCCGTGTTTCATAATCAGAGCGACCGACGAGCTGTCTGTAAGACGAACTGGCACAGACGTCAATAAGTCAACATTAATTCGCGGTTCAGACTTCCGGAAGACGGGACAAATAATAATCTAAATCACTCCATGTTTTTGTGTGGTCATCGAAATGACGTCATACTCTCCTTCACGCTGCACCACGTCCGCGCCAGACGACCCGGTCGTGGTGGAGGGAGATAACCAGTTCATGTACATTCGTTACCACTTTCGTCTTAACCCTCCTTAGTGTCTGTGCTAGCAGGGCATTTCTGCAGCATTTGCCACTACTGTGCAATATGCGCCGTGATATACAGCGATGCCGTTCAGGTTACATAATCGCACAGGTGGACTGGTGAGTGAAACTGTTCTACAGTTACGATGTCGTTTGTCGCTTTAGAGATTCAGTTGTTTCCAACCAGCACGACTACCGGCTGCCGGGATAGAAAACACGGGCCCCAAACATTCGTCAAAGGTTTTAATTTCTTTCCTATGAACGTCCAACCTATTCCCGGATGTCTGCGTCAGATGCATTCGATGTAAATATTGTATGCCAAATTGTTGATGAATTTGAAGAAAAAAAGTAAAACAAAACAAAACACACACACACATAATGAAGAAATGTCCGTTCTCCACAATGACGTTTTTATTCTTTTATACTTACCTGAGTCACAAACTATTTCTCCCAAGAAACAGTATTTAGGGGCCACCCCACTTTACAAATTCACTCATAGATCAAAGGTCCCATGTTGCAGAAAACATTCCTGCACTTTGAAAAACTACCACATTAGAGCTGCTTTTGGTAGTCTGGGAAACGTGTTTCGGTGGGTTGTCAACAGTGAAAGATGGGATTATTTTTTGTTCAGCGACTCCTTGTATTTGTGTATCCTGCTGATATTTCTTTCCGCCGTGTCGGTTACTACTTGCATCAAAGACTGGTGCCGAAGTTCGGTGACAAAAGCATCGTCCGTCCACTGTGAACGGGGCTTTCTCCAGGAAGAACTGGACTCTAGCTTTTGCTCCGCCGTCGAGACATGAAATAAGGAAGTGATCTTTGTTGTCAGGGATTCCTCCAACCTAATGTCGTCCACTTCATCCGCGACATCTACACGTAGTCGAGGGCCTAATAACTGCTGGCGCCGTAGACTCTGGACCATCGCTTCCTTTGCCTCCGTTGTCCGTCGGTCGTTGTATAAGCATGGACAGCGAGATGCTCGGGGAGAAACCAAAGACGGCGGTTGCTGGTCATCGACGGCACGTGACAAATGATACAGTTGATTGCTGCAACAACAGCACCTGGCTACACAATTGTTTAAATTGTTCAAGACGTCAGTAAGCATGGCTTCCATGATCTGGTGATGAAGAGCAATCCAGAGCAGTTCGCTTCATAGAGTTCCTTTAAACCTCCTACAAGCTGCTCTGTGACGGCCTCTGTCACAGGTCGTTGTACCACATACGGGTCCTTTGTCACAGGTCGTTGTATCACATACGGGTCCTTTGTCACAGGTCGTTGTACCACATACGGGTCCTTTGTCACAGGTCGTTGTACCACATACGGGTCCTTTGTCACAGGTCGTTGTACCACATACGGGTCCTTTGTCACAGGTCGTTGTATCACATACGGGTCCTTTGTCACAGGTCGTTGTATCACATACGGGTCCTTTGTCACAGGTCGTTGTATCACATACGGGTCCTTTGTCACAGGTCGTTGTACCACATACGGGTCCTTTGTCACAGGTCGTTGTATCACATACGGGTCCTTTGTCACAGGTCGTTGTACCACATACGGGTCCTTTGTCACAGGTCGTTGTACCACATACGGGTCCTTTGTCACAGGTCGTTGTACCACATACGGGTCCTTTGTCACAGGTCGTTGTATCACATACGGGTCCTTTGTCACAGGTCGTTGTACCACATACGGGTCCTTTGTCACAGGTCGTTGTATCACATACGGGTCCTTTGTCACAGGTCGTTGTACCACATACGGGTCCTTTGTCACAGGTCGTTGTATCACATACGGGTCCTTTGTCACAGGTCGTTGTACCACATACGGGTCCTTTGTCACAGGTCGTTGTATCACATACGGGTCCTTTGTCACAGGTCGTTGTACCACATACGGGTCCTTTGTCACAGGTCGTTGTACCACATACGGGTCCTTTGTCACAGGTCGTTGTACCACATACGGGTCCTTTGTCACAGGTCGTTGTACCACATACGGGTCCTTTGTCACAGGTCGTTGTACCACATACGGGTCCTTTGTCACAGGTCGTTGTACACATACGGGTCCTTTGTCACAGGTCGTTGTACACATACGGGTCCTTTGTCACAGGTCGTTGTACCACATACGGGTCCTTTGTCACAGGTCGTTGTATCACATACGGGTCCTTTGTCACAGGTCGTTGTATCACATACGGGTCCTTTGTCACAGGTCGTTGTACCACATACGGGTCCTTTGTCACAGGTCGTTGTACCACATACGGGTCCTTTGTCACAGGTCGTTGTACCACATACGGGTCCTTTGTCACAGGTCGTTGTACCACATACGGGTCCTTTGTCACAGGTCGTTGTACCACATACGGGTCCTTTGTCACAGGTCGTTGTACCACATACGGGTCCTTTGTCACAGGTCGTTGTACCACATACGGGTCCTTTGTCACAGGTCGTTGTACACATACGGGTCCTTTGTCACAGGTCGTTGTACCACATACGGGTCCTTTGTCACAGGTCGTTGTACCACATACGGGTCCTTTGTCACAGGTCGTTGTACCACATACGGGTCCTTTGTCACAGGTCGTTGTACCACATACGGGTCCTTTGTCACAGGTCGTTGTACCACATACGGGTCCTTTGTCACAGGTCGTTGTACCACATACGGGTCCTTTGTCACAGGTCGTTGTACCACATACGGGTCCTTTGTCACAGGTCGTTGTACCACATACGGGTCCTTTGTCACAGGTCGTTGTACCACATACGGGTCCTTTGTCACAGGTCGTTGTACCACATACGGGTCCTTTGTCACAGGTCGTTGTACACATACGGGTCCTTTGTCACAGGTCGTTGTATCACATACGGGTCCTTTGTCACAGGTCGTTGTACACATACGGGTCCTTTGTCACAGGTCGTTGTACCACATACGGGTCCTTTGTCACAGGTCGTTGTACACACACGGGTCCTTTGTCACAGGTCGTTGTACCACAATTTTACGGGGTTCCTTTGTCACAGGTCGTTGTACCACATACGGGTCCTTTGTCACAGGTCGTTGTACCACATACGGGTCCTTTGTCACAGGTCGTTGTACCACATACGGGTCCTTTGTCACAGGTCGTTGTACCACATACGGGTCCTTTGTCACAGGTCGTTGTACCACATACGGGTCCTTTGTCACAGGTCGTTGTACCACATACGGGTCCTTTGTCACAGATCGTTGTACCACATACGGGTCCTTTGAGGTTCCTTTTACTTTACGTAAACCTCTAAATAACTACTAATAAAACTGACATTTCACACACAAGTAAGTCGTCACTAGTGGACAAAAGCAAGACATGTGGAGAAACTACTCTACTAATTTGTTTTACTATGACATTTTAGACCACCCTAACTTGCACGTTATGTAAATGTGACAACATTTACATTATATCAATTACATTATATCAATTGACGTTGTTAGTTATTTGTTGCTAGTTATGCGACGACTGTGACAACATTTACATTATATCAATTGACGTTGTTAGTTATTTGTTGCTAGTTATGCGACGACTGTGACAACATTTACATTATATCAATTACATTATATCAATTGACGTTGTTAGTTATTTGTTGCTAGTTATGCGACGACTGTGACAACATTTACATTATATCAATTGACGTTGTTAGTTATTTGTTGCTAGTTATGCGACGACTGTGACAACATTTACATTATATCAACTGACGTTGTTAGTTATTTGTTGCTAGTTCTGCGACGACTGTGACAACATTTACATTATATCAACTGACGTTGTTAGTTATTTGTTGCTAGTTATGCGACGACTGTGACAA
Source organism: Ridgeia piscesae (assembly GCA_025642075.2). Lineage (NCBI taxonomy): Eukaryota > Metazoa > Annelida > Polychaeta > Sabellida > Siboglinidae > Ridgeia > Ridgeia piscesae. Next base: position 85,936 of record JAODUO010001052.1, on the reverse strand, counting down.
CATTTACATTATATCAACTGACGTTGTTAGTTATTTGTTGCTAGTTCTGCGACGACTGTGACAACATTTACATTATATCAATTGACGTTGTTAGTTATTTGTTGCTAGTTCTGCGACGACTGTGACAACATTTACATTATATCAACTGACGTTGTTAGTTATTTGTTGCTAGTTCTACGACAACTGTAACAACATTTACATTATATCAATTGACGTTGTTAGTTGTTTGTTGCTAGTTCTGCGACGACTGTGACAATATTTACATTATATCAATTGACGTTGTTAGTTATTTGTTGCTAGTTCTGCGACGACTATGACAACATTTACATTATATCAATTGACGTTGTTAGTTATTTGTTGCTAGTTCTGCGACGACTGTGACAACATTTACATTATATCAATTGACGTTGTTAGTTATTTGTTGCTAGTTCTGCGAAGACTGTGACAATATTTACATTATATCAATTGACGTTGTTAGTTATTTGTTGCTAGTTCTACGACGACTGTGACAACATTTACATTATATCAATTGACGTTGTTAGTTATTTGTTGCTAGTTCTACGACGACTGTAACAATATTTACATTATATCAATTGACGTTGTTAGTTATTTGTTGCTAGTTCTGCGACGACTGTGACAACATTTACATTATATCAATTGACGTTGTTAGTTATTTGTTGCTAGTTCTGCGACGACTGTAACAATATTTACATTATATCAATTGACGTTGTCAGTTATTTGTTGCTAGTTCTACGACAACTGTAACAATATTTACATTATATCAATTGACGTTGTTAGTTATTTGTTGCTAGTTCTACGACAACTGTAACAATATTTACATTATATCAATTGACGTTGTTAGTTATTTGTTGCTAGTTCTGCGACGACTGTGACAACATTTACATTATATCAATTGACGTTGTTAGTTATTTGTTGCTAGTTCTACGACGACTGTAACAATATTTACATTATATCAATTGACGTTGTTAGTTATTTGTTGCTAGTTCTGCGACGACTGTGACAACATTTACATTATATCAATTGACGTTGTTAGTTATTTGTTGCTAGTTCTACGACAACTGTAACAATATTTACATTATATCAACTGACGTTGTTAGTTATTTGTTGCTAGTTCTACGACGACTGTGACAACATTTACATTATATCAATTGACGTTGTTAGTTATGTGTTGCTAGTTCTACGACAACTGTAACAATATTTACATTATATCAATTGACGTTGTTAGTTATTTGTTGCTAGTTCTACGACAACTGTATCAATATTTACATTATATCAATTGACGTTGTTAGTTATTTGTTGCTAGTTCTACGACGACTGTGACAACATTTACATTATATCAATTGACGTTGTTAGTTATTTGTTGCTAGTTCTACGACAACTGTAACAATATTTACATTATATCAATTGACGTTGTTAGTTATTTGTTGCTAGTTCTACGACGACTGTGACAACATTTACATTATATCAATTGACGTTGTTAGTTATTTGTTGCTAGTTCTACGACGACTGTGACAACATTTACATTATATCAACTGACGTTGTTAGTTATTTGTTGCTAGTTCTACGACGACTGTAACAACATTTACATTATATCAATTACATTATATCAATTGACGTTGTTAGTTATTTGTTGCTAGTTCTGCGACGACTGTGACAACATTTACATTATATCAATTACATTATATCAATTGACGTTGTTAGTTATTTGTTGCTAGTTCTGTGACGACTGTGACAACATTTACATTATATCAATTACATTATATCAACTGACGTTGTTAGTTATTTGTTGCTAGTTCTGTGACGACTGTGACAACATTTACATTATATCAACTGACGTTGTTAGTTATTTGTTGCTAGTTCTACGACGACTGTAACAACATTTACATTATATCAACTGACGTTGTTAGTTATTTGTTGCTAGTTCTACGACGACTGTAACAACATTTACATTATATCAATTACATTATATCAATTGACGTTGTTAGTTATTTGTTGCTAGTTCTGCGACGACTGACAACATTTACATGTGTTATTTCGTATGCGTGTCTCGGTCTAAAGCAAAAATAAAACATATGCAATTATGATAACCTAACTGTTACTTTTGAGAGCGCCGTGTCATGCGGTCGCCAAGAGTATCCACTACGCGGCAGCATCTGTTTCCACCACACGACGTTAATTTGTGTCCGCTGGCTTGGCATATAGCGCGGGGTCGTACTACTCCAAGGCTCACGGTGCCCCGAGGTTACCCTAGACGCCACGTATCAGCGCCATGTCCACTGTCTCCTCCCACGGTGTGACAGGTGTGTTATTGGTGTTCAGCTTGGTGGAGTCTGGTGTTAGAGAAAGTGTTGGGCCTGTACACCTTTGTTGTCTCCCCAGGCAGGGGCCATGGAAGCTGGGCAGTCTGTTGATGGCTTTATTATTACCATTATTAATTGTTGTTGCTGTAGTAGTAGTAGTAGTAGTAGTAGTAGTAGTAGTAGTAGTAGTAGTAGTAGTAGTAGTAGTAGTAGTAGTAGTAGTAGTAGTAGTAGTAGTAGTAGTAGTAGTAGTAGTAGTAGTAGTAGTAGTAGTAGTAGTAGTAATAGTAGTAGAGTAGTTAGTAGTAGTAGTAGTAGTAGTAGTAGTAGTAGTATAGTAGTAGTAGTAGTAGTAGCAGTAGTAGTAGTAGTAGTAATAGTAGTAGTAGTAGTAGTAGTAGTAGTAGTAGTAGTAGTAGTAGTAGTAGTAGTAGTAGTAGTAGTAGTAGTAGCAATAGTAGTAGTAGTAGTAGTAGTAATAGTAGTAGTAGTAGTAGTAGTAGTAGTAGTAGTAGTAGTAGTAGTAGTAGTAGTAGTAGTAGTAGTAGTAGTAGTAGTAGTAGTAGTAGTAGCAATAGTAGTAGTAGTAGTATAATAGTAGTAGTAGTAGTAGTAGTAGTAGTAGTAGTAGTAGTAGTAGTAGTAGTAGTAGTAGTAGTAGTAGTAGTAGTAGTAGTAGTAGTAGTAGTAGTAGTAGTAGTAGTAGTTGTTGTTGTTATTGTTGTTGTTGCTGTTGCTGCTGTTGTAGTATAACTTCCTTTTCTATGACCAGTCTGTTCATAGGCGCGAACATACATTAAACAACATACGTGGTAACACAAACATAGTTTTTAAAATACGTATATCATGGTAAATATGATATTACATTAACATTTAAAAAGAAGAACAACAAAAGAAGACAACGCGTGCCAATCCATTCCGTAACTATTTATCATATACACCGCACCACCGGTCACGTTGACCCTAACTTAAACATGACATTGCTAGTAACAATATGAACATATCACTGGGCGTAATTTTTGAACACATTTCTTCGACGGCGACGGCGACGGCGACGGCGACGGCGACGGCGACGGCGACGGCGACGGCGACGGCGACGGCGACGGCGACGGCGACGGCGACGGCGACGGCGACGGCGACGGCGACGGCGACGGCGACGGCGACGGCGACGGCGACGGCGACGGCGACGGCGACGGCGACGGCGACGGCGACGGCGACGGCGACGGCGACGGCGACGGCGACGGCGACGGCGACGGCGACGGCGACGGCGACGGCGACGGCGACGGCACGAGGATAACAATAATTACTGTTGTTGTTACTACTATTGTTGTTATTGATATTATGATCATTATTTCTATAGCTAGAAACAGACAGGAACAGGTACACACGTAACTGGCGTGGCGATGCGGCGTGATCTGTGCACGCAGGTTCCACTGGCGTGAACAGCGCTGATTAGTGACGTCATTGCATCTGTTCTGCTCCAAATCATATTAACGTATTTATAGGCCTTATTCCTTGAAATAATGCATATGGAAACAAGTATTTGCATAAGTTCATGGTTGCTATGTTGATACGGTAGGCTTGATAACCAGTATACTCCGTCGACGCTCGCGGCGCGTGCTGTGGGTAGGTTCTGTCCCTGGTGATGTACTTGTCCAAGTGGTGCACGTATTTGCAATCAGGTACAGTCGCAACGCCGGCCTAGACACGTGGCTACGAGGAAGCCACAAGAAGGATTGCTCACGGACTTCGACGGAAGGAGGCACCATGTCGGACACGTTCATAATTATTGAAAAGCAGTAGTCTGTCGGGATTTTATAATATTTAAAATTAATCGACATCGCCGATTACGACGGTGATATGCTTGGATCGCTATTTTAAGTAACAATGGCCGAGAGAGGGAAGTAAACACACCTCGTTGTTAATAGCTCTGTCACTTGGTCTATCACACGCCCTCCCACCCCTAAGTGGCAGTTTGAGGTAGGAAGTTTAAATTCTGGCTAAAAGAGCAATTCTGGACCAATTTTGCTATAAGATAACCAATAGGGTTTCCAGACAAAACCGTGAGAACACTTGTTTTTACCCTAAAGTTTTATTTGTGGTGTTTAGGACCAATTTCGTGGGTATGTTTTAGTGTTTGTCAATCATATTTATTTCATTTATTGATCAGTACATTGTATAATCGTACACTGTACCATAACTTATTTACGGAATTTAAGTATTGAATTCATTATTTTGTTACTATTACCATTGTTAATAATATATTTCATACATAAAGCCAATCCCAAGTATTATTTGGTGCCACTTTATTATGTTTCATAAAACAGTTTCTGAGATATTATAATTTCCTTTGTTTCCCACGACACGTCTATCATCTACCAGTGAAGGTTGAATATGCTGTGAAAATTTCGATAACAGATTGATTTAAATTCGAAAAGAAATGAAGAAAACGTTATAATGGCCGCCTATGGAAAACGCAAATATGGTCTGAAGCTGAACATTTTCCTTCAGCGACGTGTCTGTGAGAAACTATGCCTGCTTGTTAGGCATTCTTCGTAATGTACTATAATGTTGTGTATTACAATTACGGGTAAACGGTGTACCAACAGTAGGCCCTAATTAATGTTAGTATATACGCCATTAGTCAGACAAACATTTCGAATTAAAAATTACATGTTACAAACTATGAGTTTATCCCAAAAACATCCAGCCCATATCGTTAAGCTTTGACAATAAAATGTTGAACAATGTACCAATTTGCTAAACAAATTATTATAATTTCAAGATAAATAAAGACGTCGCTCTGATTAAATGCTGGTCAATTGAACTGTGGCGTGACGAGTGGTTGGGCGCGTTGACCAGGACCCTCTTGTCTAATCGGCTGACGAAGGCCACCACGTTTATGTCGAATACGCGTCAAAGCCAGTGCTGGCAATGTCTTTGATGTGACCCGCGAAACCGGGAATTAATTCCCACAGGTACACCCTGCACACAAGCCAAATATAGCTGTCTCCGACATGTCTCATATTTTGTTTGTGATTTTTGCAGAGGTACAACTTCTCAAATGTCAGCATCCAATATACAACGTGTATTAAAAATAGACAATGTGAATGAAAATGACATCGTTTATTAATACGTCGCTCTTTCAAAGTGTGCGTCAGTTGTAGCATTAAAAGGTAAACAATAAACTACTGAAAATATTTTAAGAGGTGACGAATCATTTGAAAGCTTATAATCAGTGGAATAATATATTTTTATATAAAAGAATTCACGATTTTGCGTCAAAGGCAATGCGACCAATTATCCGAGGCCTGTCACCGCTGACCAATCAATAATGGCCTAGTCGGCACATGAGCCAAACAATATTTTGATATGGCCCATGAGCTGCATACTACGTAGAGAGCTGGACACTGCGCTATGTGACATGTGATTTACCGTGGTGCAAGTGACGTCATTTCCGCTGCTGTATCTACACCAGCGTGACTGCGTAAGACGGTCCGACGTGCCAAGGAAGACTGTGGACAGTCTCGGATGATAATTACGCTTAATGATGTTAGTTCGTTGCACGTCTGAGCTCGGATTCTCAAGGATCAAGGCGCTCTCATTGTTACAGTTACTGTTATTATTAGTATTAATGTTACTAATATTGTTATTACCTAATTTCTTTTCAACTCGAGATCAGTGTCGGACAGTCATAATAGTATTGCATACATGCAGTCATAATTTCCTAGTTCAAAGGTTAAGTGATCTAAACTCAACCTAATTCTTTGTGATCGGTGGTGACTTTGGCAACCAATGTTTCTCTTCTGTCACGTTTCAACCACGTGACGTAGGCGGTTGTTTCGAAGTATATTTTCAAGCGGTGAATACGGTTGTGTCAATGTGTACACGTCACAGACACGTTGTCGCGCTTACATTTTTCCGGGCGTTATAAACTATCCGGGTGACGTTTCTGCGCATGCGCGATTAACGTAAACCCATCAATGTGCAGCAAAACGCAAAGCATTTATCATATAAATATCACGGGCTGTTCGTTAACTCTCATGTGGTGATTACTGTGAAGAGTTGCTTAACATTTCGTTAAATACATTAAAATAGTACGTCTGTTTAAATCAATTTCACGGATTATGGCGCACTACTGTCACGTGACCATCCCATATATTTTAGATGTGATCATGAGTTGTAAAATGCATATCCTTTTTAAGGACAATAAAGTAAAGTGAAAGTGATATACGCTTGCTATCAAAATATGCCTCAAAACTTGTGTGCCTCGTATTAATTTGCGACAAATAACATTGCTGAAAGGTTATATACGTCCTAATGAACAGCCCGTGGTATTTATACCATAAATGCTTTGCGTTTTGCTGCATTTTGATGATTTGACATTTATCGCGCATGCGCAGAAACATCATCCGGATAGTTTATAACGCCCGGAAAATGTAAACGCTACAGCGTCCTCTCTAGTGTTGGTGTTCACGTGATACGGTTGTGTCTTTGGATCGTGCGTCCGTGTTCTAGAGTCACGTGTTAGCTGTGACAACTGTGAGCAGTACCTGTAACGGGGAACCGCCTAGCAGAGAGACACAGCGGGCTGTGAGGAGTCGATACTGGTTACAGCGAAGACGACTGTTTATTCAGGAGAACATTTAGTTTGGTCGTAGAAGACGTTTCCATAGTTGACGTAGGAGCATATTTCTGTTTGCCAATTTGTTAGCTTGTCAATTAATGTGCATGTTACTGTAGAATAATATTGTTTTAGTAATAAATTGCCGTTTTATAAAGAATTTGTGTTTTTGACCAAAACCAGTTGTTTTTTGTTACTTCCGGTGTTTTGTCCTTTTTACAACTGAGTGGAAATTACAACTGTATCTCAATCGTCGTCCATGTTTGTCATGAAGTACCATACTTCACTAGAAACAGTGTTCTTTTATAGCACAATTTGATTTGTTACCATACGGCATAAAGACATATGTGGCCTTTTATTATACATTTGCATAATATTATTTTGCACTGAAAAAAAACATATCGTTTGTTATCAAAACGACCTACTTAGAGGTTCGCCTCAAGGGTTTGTAGTATCATAGAATTTTGTTTTAACCTTTTTAACCTTTTTGTTATAATATTTTGCTACCAAATTTAGTTCCTGTCGTGAGATCCTGTGCGACCATGTCCGCCGGAATGGGTTCCTCATTTGGAGAGAATGTCGCCCTATTTCCAAATAAAATGTTATTCGCGGTTTTGTACATGTGTCGCGCAGTGATACAAAGACCAAAGAAACGGGTCGTCAAGCGGCGGACTCAGGCATCGAATGGTGTGTTGCGGTGTCGAACCTTGGACAAGTTCGTTCACTCTACGTTGCTCCAGTTCATTCTGATGGATGAGTGAGGTTCTGGCTATAGCGAATGGTGGATATCTGTACACGAATAGTCATCAGATAGTATTTACAGCGTGGCTGAGTGCTTCCCAGAGAAGTCGAGCTTGTATTCGATGGAAAGTGTAACATTCCTTGAGCAGTCCTTATGTTTTCTTTAAATCATTGTTCTTTCAAACACAATTTTGTTTGATGCCATTTACGATTTTCTATAAAAAATATCATAGAAAAGTGCTCCTTTGACACGTGCATTCTTGTACATTTTCCTTTTTTTGTGCAACTGGACCATTTTTCCTTTCGTGAAACAAATCAAAACCTGCTTCTCAGAACTGAAGAGGTTCGTTGTCGGACAATCGAACAGGCAAAACTACAACGGAAAAACAGTGAAATGCGCGATTTCTGAAGGGCAGATGCTAGCTTACGTATGTCGTAAACTATCGCAGGTGATGGGAAGGGTGAAGACAGATTGTAACAGAAGCAGAACAGTCCATCATGTGACACGCCCTCCCACGCTAAGGAGCAGGGGAAGAGGAATATTACATAACAATTTAACTCCCTCTTGACCTCCTTCAGCCGTGCGACTGATACCGGAATGACACGATTGCGGGGAGCGTCGAGGTGCCTCCCTACAGACAGCACGACGGTACACAGTAGAGTGCTTCACGGCAGCGACCACCGACTGACAGCGCCGGTGTGGCGGCGGACGAGAGCGGATTGGAAGAGACATGCGACGGGCGTCAGTTGGGCAGTCCTTAGTGACAGATTGACGGTTCTTCTCATATACGACGTGAGAACGCGTCGCCGCTACTCAGACCAATACGACGGACTCGCTGTCTCACCCGTACGTACATTGCTCACTCGCTCGCTCGCTCGCTCGCTCGCTCGCCACTGCCTTCTGCGCGAGACGTCGCGCTGTGACAGGCGTGTTGTGTGACACACACGCAGCGTACGGGCCGTGACTGGTCAATTGACGGACGCTCCGGCCTTGATAACCCGATGGCGTCACTGGTCATTCGCAGTCTGTCCGTCTCTTGTGCGTCGCGTCGCTCTCTCGTGTGACTGCGCCGTGTATCAGTTCAGTGACAGAGGCTCACAAGGTACCGGGACACGTGGCCGACTTGACGCAATGCACCGGTAGGAGGATATCAGCGCGGTCTGGCTCCCGGTGGACACTGCTGACGACGTGGTCAAGAGGAGATGTCCTTCAGAACACAACGACTAGCGGATCTGTGACTCAGCTATGAGGCCCGGCACCACGCTCTTGGTACGTGAACATTCCCTTTATCAGTGTCAAGTCGGCCCTGTGTGTCGTCATAGCCATGTCTCTACTGTGTGTCGTCATAGCCATGTCTCTACTGTGTGTCGTCATAGCCATGTCTCTACTGTGTGTCGTCATAGCCATGTCTCTACTGTGTGTCGTCATAGCCATGTCTCTACTGTGTGTCGTCATAGCCATGTCTCTACTGTGTGTCGTTATAGCCATGTCTCTACTGTGTGTCGTCATAGCCATGTCTCTACTGTGTGTCGTCATACCCATGTCTCTACTGTGTGTCGTCATAGCCATGTCTCTACTGTGTGTCGTCATAGCCATGTCTCTACTGTGTGTCGTCATACCCATGTCTCTACTGTGTGTCGTCATAGCCATGTCTCTACTGTGTGTCGTCATACCCATGTCTCTACTGTGTGTCGTCATAGCCATGTCTCTACTGTGTGTCGTCATAGCCATGTCTCTACTGTGTGTCGTCATAGCCATGTCTCTACTGTGTGTCGTCGTTGCGACTATTCGTCTGTTGTCTTTAGTGACAACTAAAAACGTGATCACGTGGTTCCGTTGTCTGCATTGTCGCTGGAGCTTCTTGTCGCTACTTCTTTTTGTCTCCCGCGCGTGTATCTTCTGTGTTCAATTGTCTTTACATATGTCTGTGGACACTCTGTTCTACGTTCCATTGTGTTGAGACTTCCTTATCTCAGTTCCTCATTCAGCCTCTCCGTCCGTCCGTCCGTTTTCCTCTCATCTTACTGTGGGCTACTTCTTCCTCTCTCCCGTCTTCCTTCTCCATTTTGTTGCATTCTGTCTCTCTCTCTCTGTAGTTGCTATGGCAACTTGTCATTGTGTTACGGAATGAAAACTGGTAAATAATAGAATACACGTCGTGTCGCGTGCGTGACTTTTCAAACTGTCACATTGCGTGAATTGTACATTTTAAAGAGTTTCTGCAGGTGACGCAGCGATATATTACATCATATATGTAACTAGTGACGCAGTGGTATTTGTCACCGTAAGTGAATTGTCACCGTTGACGTTGTGGTCAGACGCAGCTTTTGTATCTGTCGCAGATGACGTCGTGACGTTTGTCATTATTCACGTTGTTTTTTGACCGCCACATGCGACACGTGACAGGTCCGGTGTTGTCACATGTGACGTTGTGATATCTGCCAACAAGTGCATCGGTCACACGTGAATTATGGTCCTTCTCACCACATACGTAATTGTCACATATGACGTTGGGGTCTCTATCACCACATGTGACGTTGTGGTCTATAACCACATGTGACGTTGTGGTCTCTATCACCACATGTGACGTTGTGGTCTCTATAACCACATGTGACGTTGTGATCTCTATCACCACATGTGACGTTGTGGTCTCTATCACCACATGTGACGTTGTGGTCTCTATAACCACATGTGACGTTGTGGTCTCTATCACCACATGTGACGTTGTGGTCTCTATCACCACATGTGACGTTGTGGTCTCTATCACCACATGTGACGTTGTGGTCTCTATCACCACATGTGACGTTGTGGTCTCTATCACCACATGTGACGTTGTGGTCTCTATAACCACATGTGACGTTGTGGTCTCTATAACCACATGTGACGTTGAGGTCTCTATAACCACATGTGACGTTGAGGTCTCTATAACCACATGTGACGTTGTGGTCTCTATCACCACATGTGACGTTGTGGTCTCTATAACCACATGTGACGTTGTGGTCTCTATCACCACATGTGACGTTGTGGTCTCTATCACCACATGTGACGTTGTGGTCTCTATCACCACATGTGACGTTGTGGTCTCTATCACCACATGTGACGTTGTGGTCTCTATCACCACGTGTTTCGGCTATATTATTAAAACAGGAAATGATCAAAATAAGGATAACATAACGAGGTTCATTAAAACATGGTTAGATAGAAACGATACTAGAATCACCGTCTTTTTTCTGTAGACACTATAAAAGCTGGTGACGTCAGAACTCCCCAATCAGTGGTAGTCAGAACCAGTTCGTATTTATTAAACAATTACCCACCAATGGGAATTCATTAGGCGCCGGAACTGCCTTCACCTGGTCTTTCCTACAACCATTTCTCCTTATGAATTAAGCATCCCCGCCTCTCGCGCCCTCCCTCCACCTCCCCCTTTTCACACTACGTTTTTGTTCCCGCCCACGCCGCTTGTCCAGAGCTTCCTCCCCCTGTCGCGACGCGATACTCGGCTCTTAAGGCGCGTGTTCTAATCTAATTCGCCACATAATCATTTCGCCGTTTCGCGGCGCGCGTGCCGCGTATCTTAATTGCGGAGACGCGAAAACTAATGAAATAAGTGGCACTTACTCTTAGAAATTACGCGGCGATCCCTCGTACACCCAGCGCGCAAGTGCTTCGTGGAATAAGAAGGCGAGATCGCGAGCGCCGGCTCCGTGTCTTTACTGTATTATACGCCGCAATATTGTCGTCTGCTGAATGTGCGGTGAACGACATTTCAACGCCAAGGGATGCTTTTTGAATGTTGATTTTTCATCGGTCAAGCGATTACGTTAGACACAGGCAGGAGTGGGCGATGGGACTATACCGCCAAATAATATCCGTGCGCCATTGTAGTCCTGCTCAAAAGAACTGCATTGTGCCGTTTGTGTACATTTCTGGAAACGCTGAATGTAGGGCTGACTGAGTAGAAATTATATGTTTGTGTAGCATGGCTTCAGAGCAGCGAAATTATGACATTTGTCAGACAGTAAGGAGATGCGTATGAATACAGGTGTACTTCGGCGTTGATCTATCAACATGGGTAATCGCTGGATGATTGGAGCAGAAATATAGGGATATTAGGTTAAAGATTGGATTGAGGGAGAAAGCGATACGAATTTCTTACACTACATGTGTGAATGGAGGATAAATAATGTATGAAATTATTAATACCATAGCTTCATAAACCAAGCGGGAAAGAAATCAAAGAAACGCTACAATGGCCGCCTGTGGGGAAATCAAAGGTGGTATCTACCCCGATCCCATTACGGTGATACGCCGTGGAGAAGAAAGCCGAGGCAAATCTCGTTGTTTAATCCTCGCCTTGCCTGCAAGCGCTTTACGTAGAAACGAGACATTAGTAACTGACGATGGAGGATAAATAGTAGGTCACGTGACAGTCTTGATTTCGTCTTTTGTTTCCGTGTCAACGTGAGGGAATTCGCTAAAGTGCGCGGACAACGCCGCAACGCTGCGAACTCGGTAATAGCGCCTCAACCTGCACGCGACACATTGGGTATGCACCGGCGTGCTGGCTGGTCGCTTCGGCATTCTGCGAGCGTTGGTTGTGGGTCATCTCGGTTCGCGCCACACGCATTAGTCACGCAATTGATGTACTGTTAGGTCTTGCAATACAACGCCGTCTTACCAGGCGGAAGTAGAACAGTGCTATTAGTGGCGGGATTAATCAACGCCGTGAGTGTTTAAAACGATGCGATGTTTCACTTATCGGCGACATGTTATGCTTACGGCTTCCGGCGACGTCATGTTGTGTTCGTTGCAGGCCGATGTGCTCACATGACACGGTCATTGTGGTGTCATTATGTTATTATTTACCGGCGGTAGTCGATATAACCGTTGGCATTCTAGTGTCGTCGCTTTGGGTTAAGCGCACTGCAGTTAGGCCTACATCCGGGTTTTCTTCATAACTAGATTTAAAACATTCCAATACATCCGTCTCGTGCATAACTTACATTTCGAAGTTCCATATATGCCATGTTTTATTCAGACATGTAACGCGGGTGAAGAGCTTGATCTTCTATTTAGGAAGTGCACCGATTATAACGATTAAATAATTAAATTACGGTATAAGAAAGAGTTTACACATTGGTTTCATGTTCGCACATGTTATAGATACACCGATACGCTGGCGATGGCGATACACACCGCACACAATATACAACACCCGTATCACGGTACATTACGATACATGATAGTGATGGCAAAATTGAGTCCGCGGCGCCTTTGTGGAGCAATAAACAACACCCGTATCACGGTACATTACGATACATGATAGAGATGGCAAAATAGAGTCCGCGGCGCCTTTGTGGAGCAATAAACAACACCCGTATCACGGTACATTACGATACATGATAGAGATGGCAAAATTGAGTCCGCGGCGCCTTTGTGGAGCAATAAACAACACCCGTATCACGGTACATTACGATACATGATAGAGATGGCAAAATAGAGTCCGCGGCGCCTTTGTGGAGCAATAAACAACACCCGTATCACGGTACATTACGATACATGATAGAGATGGCAAAATAGAGTCCGCGGCGCCTTTGTGGAGCAATAAACAACACCCGTATCACGGTACATTACGATACATGATAGAGATGGCAAAATAGAGTCCGCGGCGCCTTTGTGGAGCAATAAACAACACCCGTATCACGGTACATTACGATACATGATAGAGATGGCAAAATTCAGTCCGCGGCGCCTTTGTGGAGCAATAAACAACACCCGTATCACGGTACATTACGATACATGATAGTGATGGCAAAATTGAGTCCGCGGCGCCTTTGTGGAGCAATAAACAACACCCGTATCACGGTACATTACGATACATGATAGTGATGGCAAAATAGAGTCCGCGGCGCCTTTGTGGAGCAATAAACAACACCCGTATCACGGTACATTACGATACATGATAGTGATGGCAAAATAGAGTCCGCGGCGCCTTTGTGGAGCAATAAACAACACCCGTATCACGGTACATTACGATACATGATAGAGATGGCAAAATAGAGTCCGCGGCGCCTTTGTGGAGCAATAAACAACACCCGTATCACGGTACATTACGATACATGATAGTGATGGCAAAATAGAGTCCGCGGCGCCTTTGTGGAGCAATAAACAACACCCGTATCACGGTACATTACGATACATGATAGAGATGGCAAAATTGTGTCCGCGGCGCCTTTGTGGAGCAATAAACAACACCCGTATCACGGTACATTACGATACATGATAGAGATGGCAAAATTGAGTCCGTGGCGCCTTTGTGGAGCAATAAACAACACCCGTATCACGGTACATTACGATACATGATAGTGATGGCAAAATAGTGTCCGCGGCGCCTTTGTGGAGCAATAAACAACACCCGTATCACGGTACATTACGATACATGATAGAGATGGCAAAATAGAGTCCGCGGCGCCTTTGTGGAGCAATAAACAACACCCGTATCACGGTACATTACGATACATGATAAAGATGGCAAAATAGAGTCCGCGGCGCCTTTGTGGAGCAATAAACAACACCCGTATCACGGTACATTACGATACATGATAGAGATGGCAAAATAGAGTCCGCGGCGCCTTTGTGGAGCAATAAACAACACCCGTATCACGGTACATTACGATACATGATAAAGATGGCAAAATAGAGTCCGCGGCGCCTTTGTGGAGCAATAAACAACACCCGTATCACGGTACATTACGATACATGATAAAGATGGCAAAATAGAGTCCGCGGCGCCTTTGTGGAGCAATAAACAACACCCGTATCACGGTACATTACGATACATGATAAAGATGGCAAAATAGAGTCCGCGGCGCCTTTGTGGAGCAATAAACAACACCCGTATCACGGTACATTACGATACATGATAAAGATGGCAAAATAGAGTCCGCGGCGCCTTTGTGGAGCAATAAACGTTCAGCGCCCACAACAAGCTGTGATTCGATGACACATTAAATTATAGCAGGTAGTATGTGTGTATTATAAAACTATGATCTATGTAGAACCCTGTTATCAATGCGCGCATGCAATGTGGACTTCACAATTACGAGAGATGACGTGACGTCGTCAGTATTGTGGCCATGTCCGAACAGACGTATAATGTAGACGTATAACGACACGAGTTGTATCGTCACCTCTGTATTGCGGCCACGTATCGGATCGCGAAGTACTCGATCGTTCCGACCCTAATGAACGATAGACATATCATTCCGATGCATGAGCTACACTTTTACGTATGTTCGTCAAATGTCATAGCAGATTTACTTAATCACCGACCCCGCACAATTGAGTCCAACTCTACGCTATCGTAAAGGGCACCGCGCGTGTACATGCCATTGTAACAAGCCTTTTGAAGGATTGACAATGTTTCAGAGAAGTGGAGCTTGCCAGTGCCTTAATTATACTGTAAAAGGTTGAAAAGTCAGCTTTACAACCCCAATTTCATCAATTTTCTTGCCAGTTATGATGGATGGCGAAAGTCTTTCTAAATCAGTGAACGCCACTGCGTCAAGACTACCTGTGACGCACTGCCAGTATATAATGTTACTGGTCCGTCTACCCGCGGCGTCCTACGCATGTAATGCACAGTAAATGCTCTCGTCGTATATCGGGTCTTTATTCACACTCCCTGGGCAATACTCGGGCTGTTATTAAAAGTCAAACAGTGACCACTAGCTTGACCATGGGTCTATTAATAGAACGTAAGTAGATTAATAATTGTGGGCGCTGGTTTGTCTCTTGAGCTACGAATAGCCAACGATTTACGACATGATGGCAATTTTAAAGTATTATTAATATACATATTGTTTACATCACGAGTATTTTGACTGCAAATACACTTACCAAACACTTCATTCTTATTATGTGGTTATGCGGCCATCTACTGGTGTGATCTATCAACGTGTGTAGAACGTTTCTGCATTATTTATAGAGGGTGGTAATGTATTAGTCCGCCGACATAGACCGCGTTACCACATCGCCTCCTGGACGTGGGGCGAAATAAATAGTACTTGGTCTTGCACGGAGCTCTCAATCAAGCAGAAGGCAACACATGGCACACACGATACTACCAACATGGCACAAACGATACTACCAACATGGCACACACGATACTACCAACATGGCACAAACGATACTGCCAACATGGCACACACGATACTACCAACATGGCACACACGATACTGCCAACATGGCACAAACGATACTATCAACATGGCACAAACGATACTACCAACATGGCACAAACGATACTACCAACATGGCACAAACGATACTACCAACATGGCACAAACGATACTACCAACATGGCACACACGATACTACCAACATGGCACAAACGATACTACCAACATGGCACAAACGATACTACCAACATGGCACAAACGATACTACCAACATGACACACACGATACTACCAACATGGCACAAACGATACTACCAACATGGCACAAACGATACTACCAACATGGCACAAACGATACTACCAACATGGCACAAGCGATACTACCAACATGGCACAAACGATACTACCAACATGGCACAAGCGATACTACCAACATGGCACAAGCGATACTACCAACATGGCACAAACGATACTACCAACGTGGCACAAGCGATACTACCAACATGGCACAAGCGATACTACCAACATGGCACAAGCGATACTACCAACATGGCACAAACGATACTACCAACATGGCACAAACGATACTACCAACATGCACGTATTTGATATAATAAGATAAGAGGTGTATTTATTTGTCCAAATTGTACAAATACAACATATTACTACAAGTTATCCAGGTGCAGTATACAGTTAGGATCACGCACGCCAACTGGGACTTATAGAAAGTTTTAATTATGTGTCTTTTAAATGATAATTAAATATTATGTATAGCTGTATGTTGAATGTAAACACTGGCGTGACAAAGGGGGGGGGTCCATCGTAAGTGAGACGCGGGTTGGTTGCGCTGTGGTACGCCGTAACTGGTATGTTCATAGAGTGTGTTGAAGTTGCTGGATGAATACATGTTGTATATACTAAAATGTTGATTATGATTCCATTTGAAAGTTTAAAACATATTTACAGCTCATTCAACAACCAGACTTTTCCAAAACACATAATAAAAACCTACAAAACATCCAAAAACATTTGTTTCCAGTCGATCAAATCGATTACGAAACGACAGGATAGTAAATGGACATAATGATCCATACTGTGTGTGTGTGTGTGTGTGTGTGTGTGTGTGTGTGTGTGGTGCGTGCGTGCGTGCGTGCGGGGTGTGTGTGTGTGTGTGCGTGTGTGCGTGTGTGCGTGTGTGCGTGTGTGGTGTGTGTCGTGTGTGTGTGTGTGTGTGTGTGTGTGTGTGTCGTGTGTGTGTGTGTGTGTGTGTGTGTGTGTGTGTGTGTGTGTGTGTGTGTGTGTGTGTGTGTGTGACGTGCGTGCGTGCGTGTTTGTGTGTTTGTTTGTTTGTGTGTTTGTGCGTGCGTGCGTGCGTGCGTGCGTGTATATGTGTGTGTGTTTGCGTGTGTACGTGTGTGAGCATAATCGACTAGCTCTGTAACAACAGTGTCACTTGAGGCAACAGCATTTCGCTGACGACGTCGAACTCAATTACTTATCCGTCGCTTCGCGCGGTGGGATGGTGACGCATGCGGGTGGAAATAACGCACGCCTAGTGGTATTACCTATTTAGTATTATTTATTAATAAACCTCCGAAAGCGACTGTTAGTCTGACCTCCAGTATATTCACTTACCCAATGCAGGTCCCTCTCTGTGGACTGTGAAAGACGCGATCTAATTGTTGCCCTGCGTCTGTGTAAATGTTATCAATGTCCGTACGTTCAAAGTCATGTTAGACCGGATGCCACGCATGTTTTGCAGGCTGTGTGTCATATAGAACATGTTGTTTGCACGGCTGGCTGGTAAAGGGTAAGTTAGTTCGCTTGCTGACATCTTGTATTTGGAGGAGAAATAGCGGAGAGGTTGGAGGTTGAATAATCATACGAGACAAGTAGATTTCGAATTATGTTGCTGACATTTTGACATTTCAACAATTTCTTTCATCAGTTTTCACGCTGTAATTGCTGTATTGGTAAAACATCTCAGATATATATATATATATATATATATATATATATATATATATATTTATTTAATTGTTCACATCTGTCAAGAAGTAAACTTAAACGCAATTTGAAAGGGCCCCAGGTACACATCATTCTTCATTCACTGTACCCTCACATGCTCTTTTCAATTCCAATATTAGAACTTGCTGATTTCCAGTTGTGACGCTATTCTACGTGAAATATTCAGTTGGTGCCATTGGCGTTGTTTTTGGCGAAATTCATATATAGGATAAACTACATTTGAGAGCGAGATTTATTTTATGTCACTTGCATGACTATAGAAAATTATTACGAATGACAACGCTGATGTTTTCTAAGTGTTTGCAATTTTGCACAGTCTGGCGTTTCGCTGAACCTTTGTCAACGTTTAATGGGGCTTGTGTACACTTTCTAGTGGATGAATAATAGCACACAAGGACACTCAGTGTAGGTCGTGACAATGCACGCGCGAATGCACAAACGCTTGCGCAGACACAGACACTCATCGCACATCTTAATTATTTATGACAGTTTGGTAAATATCAACTCAATGGATGCGGTATTGTTGGACCAAATTCAAT
>JAODUO010001052.1:47500-57500 GCA_025642075.2 Ridgeia piscesae | reverse complement strand
CGGACGATTTAGCTTGTTACTCTCGTCGTATTTGCCTACCTATTTAATTATATTGACAGAAGAGATATTGATTGAAAATACCTGTGACCTAGATAACTGCTACCAAGTGCGCTATTTAATATAACCGCCGAAAATAAGACGCATGTGCATTAGTATTGCCCAATGGAACCTCGAAATTAAGGTTACCCTTCTCTATTAAGGTCACCCTCGGGAAAGGAAGCAGCAAAGTACCACAATTGGTAAAATTGTCGATGTTCTAACACATGTTTTCGTTGCCCTGGGAATTGGCAAGTGGTTGACCATAATATATTTATTATTAACGTAATCAGTTAAGATATTTCACTTGAACATGTTTATTGTAAAACAAGTATTCTCAATTACATAGAACGGTTGTAATTATAGGCTATTCACGCTGGTTTTATTTTTATTTGATGATAACTGTTTTTGATATCCACAAAATGCAAACAAATCCGAACAATTTTCCCAGCGCATATAGAATGTCAAATCATCGGTGTATATTTTGCAGTGAATCAATAAGGAATTTGCTAATTTATGATTTATTCATGTTAATTTACATTAATTAATACACATTAATTCGTTATCGATTGAGTGATAATAGGGTATTTTGCAATAATGGTGTAACCTTCAATACAACGAAATGTCAATTCACACAGCACCGGGCAACTCCGCAAAGTTGATTAGACTCTTTAGCAACATGTCAAGAGTAGACTATGAGGAATCAATGGGAGAGAACACTGAATGGGCTAACAATAAGTTATGGATTATAAATATTAGACAGCTATGACGTGGCACGGTACCACTAGAACAAGGCATTCACGGGTACCTATTCACCGCTGACGATTAACATAATTTTCACACAGAAATTCATGTATTTTATTACTTACAATTAACAGTTATGTTAGCGAAAAAAAGTGACGCCATCTAGTGACAAGCCAAGAGGCTGATATCAATCGATCCAAAAAACTATGAAAGTCGCCGGCTGTAACGTTTATTCTAAGTCTTTTTTCGACATGCGACGAAGCAAAACGAGACGAAAAAATAACAGGCAACTACTGACTAAAGCTGCCGGAGCAGAGCGTCTGTGTATCTGCGGGTAGGATACACATTTACATCTGCCACCCCCTTGGTATGTGCCAGAGCGTCTGTGTATCTGCGGGTAGGATACACATTTACATCTGCCACCCCCTTGGTATGTGCCAGAGCGTCTGTGTATCTGCGGGTAGGATACTCATTTACATCTGCCACCCCACTTGGTATGTGCCAGAGCGTCTGTGTATCTGCGGGTAGGATACACATTTACATCTGCCACCCCCTTGGTATGTGCCAGAGCGTCTGTGTATCTGCGGGTAGGATACTCATTTACATCTGCCACCCCACTTGGTATGTGCCAGAGCGTCTGTGTATCTGCGGGTAGGATACACATTTACATCTGCCACCCCCTTGGTATGTGCCAGAGCGTCTGTGTATCTGCGGGTAGGATACACATTTACATCTGCCACCCCACTTGGTATGTGCCAGAGCGTCTGTGTATCTGCGGGTAGGATACACATTTACATCTGCCACCCCCTTGGTATGTGCCAGAGCGTCTGTGTATCTGCGGGTAGGATACACATTTACATCTGCCACCCCACTTGGTATGTGCCAGAGCGTCTGTGTATCTGCGGGTAGGATACTCATTTACATCTGCCACCCCCTTGGTATGTGCCAGAGCGTCTGTGTATCTGCGGGTAGGATACACATTTACATCTGCCACCCCCTTGGTATGTGCCAGAGCGTCTGTGTATCTGCGGGTAGGATACTCATTTACATCTGCCACCCCCTTGGTATGTGCCAGAGCGTCTGTGTATCTGCGGGTAGGATACACATTTACATCTGCCACCCCCTTGGTATGTGCCAGAGCGTCTGTGTATCTGCGGGTAGGATACCATTTACATCTGCCACCCCCTTGGTATGTGCCAGAGCGTCTGTGTATCTGCGGGTAGGATACACATTTACATCTGCCACCCCCTTGGTATGTGCCAGAGCGTCTGTGTATCTGCGGGTAGGATACTCATTTACATCTGCCACCCCACTTGGTATGTGCCAGAGCGTCTGTGTATCTGCGGGTAGGATACACATTTACATCTGCCACCCCCTTGGTATGTGCCAGAGCGTCTGTGTATCTGCAGGTAGGATACATATTTACATCTGCCACCCCCTTGGTATGTGCCAGAGCGTCTGTGTATCTGCGGGTAGGATACTCATTTACATCTGCCACCCCCTTGGTATGTGCCAGAGCGTCTGTGTATCTGCGGGTAGGATACTCATTTACATCTGCCACCCCACTTGGTATGTGCCAGAGCGTCTGTGTATCTGCGGGTAGGATACACATTTACATCTGCCACCCCCTTGGTATGTGCCAGAGCGTCTGTGTATCTGCAGGTAGGATACAATTTACATCTGCCACCCCCTTGGTATGTGCCAGAGCGTCTGTGTATCTGCGGGTAGGATACTCATTTACATCTGCCACCCCCTTGGTATGTGCCAGAGCGTCTGTGTATCTGCGGGTAGGATACACATTTACATCTGCCACCCCCTTGGTATGTGCCAGAGCGTCTGTGTATCTGCGGGTAGGATACACATTTACATCTGCCACCCCACTTGGTATGTGCCAGAGCGTCTGTGTATCTGCGGGTAGGATACTCATTTACATCTGCCACCCCACTTGGTATGTGCCAGAGCGTCTGTGTATCTGCAGGTAGGATACAAATTTACATCTGCCACCCCCCTTGGTATGTGCCAGAGCGTCTGTGTATCTGCGGGTAGGATACACATTTACATCTGCCACCCCCCTTGGTATGTGCCAGAGCGTCTGTGTATCTGCGGGTAGGATACACATTTACATCTGCCACCCCCCTTGGTATGTGCCAGAGCGTCTGTGTATCTGCAGGTAGGATACACATTTACATCTGCCACCCCCTTGGTATGTGCCAGAGCGTCTGTGTATCTGCGGGTAGGATACACATTTACATCTGCCACCCCCTTGGTATGTGCCAGAGCGTCTGTGTATCTGCGGGTAGGATACTCATTTACATCTGCCACCCCCTTGGTATGTGCCAGAGCGTCTGTGTATCTGCGGGTAGGATACTCATTTACATCTGCCACCCCCTTGGTATGTGCCAGAGCGTCTGTGTATCTGCGGGTAGGATACACATTTACATCTGCCACCCCCCTTGGTATGTACCAGAGCGTCTGTGTATCTGCGGGTAGGATACACATTTACATCTGCCACCCCCTTGGTATGTGCCAGAGCGTCTGTGTATCTGCGGGTAGGATACTCATTTACATCTGCCACCCCACTTGGTATGTGCCAGAGCGTCTGTGTATCTGCGGGTAGGATACACATTTACATCTGCCACCCCCCTTGGTATGTACAGAGCGTCTGTGTATCTGCGGGTAGGATACACATTTACATCTGCCACCCCCCTTGGTATGTACCAGAGCGTCTGTGTATCTGCGGGTAGGATACTCATTTACATCTGCCACCCCCTTGGTATGTGCCAGAGCGTCTGTGTATCTGCGGGTAGGATACTCATTTACATCTGCCACCCCCTTGGTATGTGCCAGAGCGTCAGTGTATCTGCGGGTAGGATACACATTTACATCTGCCATCCCCCTTGGTATGTACCAGAGCGTCTGTGTATCTGCGGGTAGGATACACATTTACATCTGCCACCCCCTTGGTATGTGCCAGAGCGTCTGTGTATCTGCGGGTAGGATACACATTTACATCTGCCACCCCCCTTGGTATGTGCCAGAGCGTCTGTGTATCTGCGGGTAGGATACACATTTACATCTGCCACCCCCCTTGGTATGTACCAGAGCGTCTGTGTATCTGCGGGTAGGATACACATTTACATCTGCCACCCCCTTGGTATGTGCCAGAGCGTCTGTGTATCTGCGGGTAGGATACACATTTACATCTGCCACCCCCTTGGTATGTGCCAGAGCGTCTGTGTATCTGCGGGTAGGATACACATTTACATCTGCCACCCCCCTTGGTATGTGCCAGAGCGTCTGTGTATCTGCGGGTAGGATACACATTTACATCTGCCACCCCCCTTGGTATGTGCCAGAGCGTCTGTGTATCTGCGGGTAGGATACTCATTTACATCTGCCACCCCCCTTGGTATGTGCCAGAGCGTCTGTGTATCTGCGGGTAGGATACAAATTTACATCTGCCACCCCCCTTGGTATGTGCAATGTGCCCCCGTTACTAGACGTTTTGTATTTGCAATTGGATACTTTGTGGGGCAATTGGATACTTTGTGGTGCAATTGGATACTTTGTGGGGCAATTGGATACTTTGTGGTGCAATTGGATACTTTGTGGTGCAATTGGATACTTTGTGGTGAAATTGGATACTTTGTGGTGCAATTGGATACTTTGTGGTGCAATTGGATACTTTGTGGTGCAATTGGATACTTTGTGGGACAATTGGATACTTTGTGGTGCAATTGGATACTTTGTGGTGCAATTGGATAGTTTGTGGTGCAATTGTATACTTTTTGTGAGTTTCAAAACTGTTTAACGTCACCGCAAAAAATAACGACCTCCATTCGCGATCACGTGATCCGTCAACCGAATGTAGCTGAAACTCGGGGGGTATGGGGCGGAGGTGCAATTGGAAATTTTTGGACCACCCCTAGTCTATCCCCCTGTGTCCTCCCCTGACCAGCGTCCGTGTTCTCAACAAAACACTATTTTTTCCTCCGGACATTTCTTATAGTGAGTGTCAGTTACGCGGCATGTCTGTGTGTTAAATTAGCATTCAGAAAAGGATGAAGAAACGGCCACGCTTAGCCGGCTGTTATGTGTGTTCACCCGAAGTCGACAACACGCGCCTAACAATTTCACTCGCTGTGGCATTTCGATAAATAATACAGTTATCGGTCGGACGAAATAACTTCGTTACCTGTGGCGTGATTTCTGGCGTCGTTTCTCGGACGTTGTCTCAGTTAGCGGCTGCCCATACGTCGACGACATTAGCGCGTAGACGACAGGTTCTCACTACAGCAATTGCTGACGTTCGCGCGATTTATCTACGCCGTAATTACCACCTACCAGGTACCGCTTTAGTCAACAGCACTTCCGGTTAAAGACCCGCGCATGCGCCACGGTTGTGTGCGTTGACAAACGAAATATCATGTCAAACGTACGGCATAAAACAAATGTGACCACATCGCGTCACCTTTGGAAAAGCGTGATATGCTTTGTGCGGAAGGAATATGAGTTGGCGTTAATCTGATTAAACTATAGACGACAGACACGACCTCCCTCTGGACACATACAAAGGTTATCTTATGGCGAGGTGATATTTCAATCCATCACAAAGGGCACTCTCACATACGGTCCCATCTTAAACGACTCTCACTTTCCACATGGGAAAACGTACGTGTCAGATTAATACGCATAATGCAATTGCACTTCTGGCGTTAGCGAAAAAGTAAGTAAATCTTCGCGACCAACGAGTAGTGTACCTACCTCAAGTGGTTTAACAGGGGGATACATTTGCATTTAAATATAAATAGTCAACTTCATGACAATGCTCTATTATATATATATATATATATATATATATATATATATATATATATATATATATATATATATATATATATATATATATATATATATATATAAGAATATATATATACTCTATACCGCAGACAAATTACACCTGAACTTGACGAATTGTTTCGAAAACTGCCAAAAGGAGCTGAACAATGTCGCAAGGACGCATTTATGTAGATGGCGCCACCTTTGCTCGCTGGATCACATGACTCGAGGTCAAAACGTGGCGAGTGGGCTATCCTGAGGAGACATAGGATTCTTGGTAATATGTTCTTATGGCTGGCATGTACCTGGAATGGGTGTTTATTCATGATTGTGTTGACCATTACCATTAATAAAACGTGTAAATTAATTAACGATAATATAAACGAACCATCTCCGCACAAAAGAAAACCAGAGCGTGATAATTCCCCAGTGATACTCAATGTCGCGTAGATGTGTTAAATTTATTCCTCCATAAGTATTACTCACGAGTGTGTTGAAGTAATCCCCAGTGAGTGTTATTTCAGCGCCACAGAGAGTCGTGTTTTATGACATGAATTTACATGTCCTATTACTAATTTATGAGAAAACCAGTTCACTTTAGAAATTACATTTGACGAGCCTAGAATTCCTCGGCTCCGTGGAGCGATTATTTGTTCTCGGCTGCGTGGTGTCGCGTTTCACATTATTACATTTTGTGGTGCTATGCAAAACGTAATTTTACACAGTAACATCGTGTAATGAATGATGTGTTTAATCATTACATTGTGGAACATACATTATGTCATAATAGTCTGTAACGCTGTGTAAGGTCGCACCTTACTGAGTCACGTTGTGTAACGATATGTAAAGTCTAGTCACGTACAAACAAATTATGTAACATTATGCAAAAATCGTGTGTTACGTCGTCATGTAATGTTTAATGTCTTACACTTTCACACTGTGTAATGCTCGATGTAGTCATCGATGTAGTACATCATTACATTGTGTAATGTATTCGTTGTTACGTTGTGTAACGCTGTGTTACGTCATGTCTTCTTTCGTCACGAAGTGTAACGCTGTATAAGTTCATGTTTTACACAAGAACAACATGTAACGTTGTGTAAACCATGTCTTACACAATAACACTGTGTAACATCGTGTAAAGTCACATTTACACAACATTTATTTTATCCAGTAGCAATTCATGTCATGACGATGTATTAATTTCATTTTAACTGTGTTTACACACGCATCAACCTACTTCATTACATCACTTTGCGCCGCGTAAAACACCTGTCTGGTCGACGACACTCGAGCGGTGTTAACACACGGAGTAACAAGTGTACCCGCAGTGTCACGCCGTTAACCTGATTAACGGTAATCTGACACGCCACTCGTGAGACGACGGCAAAACGAGCGATGCCATTTCTCGATACTTCAAGTCGCGTCGGTGGCGGCGGTGGCTGCATCCATTAATGACGTGATCTACTGAGTAAAATATCAATAACAGGTGTTTTTAGTAGCGACATATATCTGCGAGCGCCGGGTGACAATCGCCGCCCAGAATAGACGCGTCCAGCGCCGCCTCCTCACGACTGCACGAGCGCAATGTCGCCCTGAGTCTGGCCACGCGGCTGACGATGTAGACCGAGGAACTGGGCAATGCTGCTAAAGCAACTTACCCCCGTTTATATTAATTTTGCTACAGGGACTGACTCGTGTAGTGAACGCAGAACACTCACTACATAAGTACTGTGGTTTATTCTTTGCTCTCGTTTTATCGTTTCTGTGAGTGTGTATGTGTGTGCCTGTGTGAGTGTTTGGGTGTTTGGGTGTGTGAGTGTGTGAGTGTGTGCGTGTGTGAGTGTGTGAGTGTGTGGGTGTGTGAGTGTGTGAGTGTGTGAGTGGGTGTGTGGGTGTGTGGGTGTGTGGGTGTTTGGGTGTGTGAGTGTGTGAGTGTATGAGTGTGTGAGTGTGTGAGTGTGTGAGTGTGTGAGTGTGTGAGTGTGTGTGAGTGTGTGTGTGTGTGTGTGTGTGTGTGTGTGTGTGTGTGTGTGTGTGTGTGTGTGTGTGTGTGTGTGTGTGTGTGTGTGTGTGTGTGCGCGCGCGTGTGTATGTGTATATCTGCGTGTGTGTGCGTTGCGGGTGCGTATGTGTATGCATGTTCACGTATATTACGTACATAATTACGAAGTCAATACTTTCGTCACAATTTCCCATTCCTTGGAGTCGATTGTTTTCTTGTTTGGACGGCGTAGTTGTTCACGTGGACCCGATTACTGGTCGGACGGAATGTTGACACGAACAAGCGCAGCAAACGCCTGTGGAACAGCCTCTGTTTGGCAGACACGTGTAGAGTTCCACCACTCTCGTGTAGAGTGGCCGGTACTTCGCACAGTGTCATCTTGTCAGCAGCCCTGTGCTTACGGGAAGACGTGGTTCCGCATTCGTCCCTATCAACCCTAGAACAAATGCCGCCTCACTGTTAAAGACGTTGCAGTCGACGCCGGGGTGGAGGACTCTAAACTCCAGATATATTGCTGTCTTGACACGATATAGCTACAGTCGCTACGTCCGTTGTGTCGTATTTTAAGTCGACACCAAACCCACTTGTGGAGCAGCTCCAGATGGCTCCGCGAAACCATTACTGGCCGTGAAGCAGCTCAGTTTGATTGGTGTCTTGGTTAATCATCACTCATCTTCTGGCGGCGCGCTCGAGACGACAATCCTCGCTGTCCACTCGCTCTGCATCACGCACGGTCATCTGGAGGAGGTGACGAGCTTCTTCGTCATTTCGGACGAAGAGCTCTGATCATGTCACGCACGATTGCTACAGACAGAACTGTTGCTTGTGCCACGATAGGTGAGAGTGAGGCTGCCGTGTGTCCCCCAGCAGCGTCAGAAGACGGGGAGCTATTGGGATGTTTTAAATATGTCGTTGCTTAAACGGGCCAGGGTTATTGAGGAGACGCACGCAGCAGCTGAATGTTGTCGGGCTGACATAGGACAGCGGGGAGACGGTTTAGTACATGTGTCTTAATAATCACATTCCAATGTGTTTGGTGATTGTTGCAGGTGTTGCTCCTACTGACAATGTGTTTGGTGGTTGTTGCAGGTGTTGCTCCTACTGACAATGTGTTTGGTGGTTGTTGCAGGTGTTGCTCCTACTGACAATGTGTTTGGTGGTTGTTGCAGGTGTTGCTCCTACTGACAATGTGTTTGGTGGTTGTTGCAGGTGTTGCTCCTACTGACAATGTGTTTGGTGGTTGTTGCAGGTGTTGCTCCTACTGACAATGTGTTTGGTGGTTGTTGCAGGTGTTGCTCCTACTGACAATGCGTTTGGTGGTTGTTGCAGGTGTTGCTCCTACTGACAATGTGCTTCTACGAAGGCACGTGTTCTGGCCAGAGACACAAAGCGTTACAAATGCGACTACTCGACTTGCTCAAAATACACAATAAGTGAGTATTACTTCGTTTATCGGACTGCTTCTGCCGCCGACACTACTGCTGCTGTTGCTGCTGTTGCTGTTGGTATTGCGGTTACTGCTGCTGCTGTCGCTAATACGAATTTCATTAAAATAGCAAACACCACAAACCAAAAGGAAGATTGTCCGCCTCACAATGTCCTACAACATATCTGACGGTCTCACGTACATCTCTGGCCTAACACTGACAACAACAACCAGATGATCCAGACACCAACAACCAGATGATCCAGACACCAACAACCAGATGATCCAGACACCAACAACCAGATGATCCAGACACCAACAACCAGATGATCCAGACACCAACAACCAGAAAATCCAGACACCAACAACCAGAAGATCCAATCACCAATAACCAGAATATCCAGACACCAACAACCAGAATATCCAGACACCAACAACCAGAAGATCCAGACACCAACAACCAGAAGATCCAGACACCAATAACCAGAATATCCAGACACCAACAACCAGAAGATACAGACACCAACAACCAGAAGATCCAGACACCAATAACTAGAATATCCAGACACCAATAACCAGAAGATCCAGACACCAACAACCAGAAGATCCAGACACCAATAACCAGAAGATCCAGACACCAATAACCAGAATATCCAGACACCAACAACCAGAAGATCCAGACACCAATAACCAGAAGATCCAGACACCAATAACCAGAAGATCCAGACACCAACAACTAGAAGATCCAGACACCAATAACCAGAAGATCCAGACACCAACAACCAGTGTATCCAGACACCAATAACCAGAAGATCCAGACACCAATAACCAGAATATCCTGACACCAATAACCAGAAGATCCAGACACCAACAACCAGAAGATCCAGACACCAACAACCAGAATATCCAGACACCAACAACCAGAAGGTTCATAAACCAACAACCAGAAG
>JAODUO010001052.1:20000-42500 GCA_025642075.2 Ridgeia piscesae | reverse complement strand
CAGTGTTGACACAACAAGATGTTATTATTACGCTGTTTTAACAATGTGTGTAACTAGTTTCTTTAACAAAACCATTCCCTTGTATTGCAACAAAATGTTTTATGTTATTTTGTTATTTATCAAGAAACTAACTATATTCCGTTTCTCTGAAACATGTTTTACGATCAAATCTGCATCATATTCTTTTTTCCTCCATCAAAAAACTGTGACGTCATCGTTCGTTAATTATGGCATATCCAGGTCACATGTGAGCAAATTGTGCTTGCGGATATACAGTCAACATACCTAAAGCTCAGCACAGATATATAACACCGCAACAGTTGCGCAAATACACCGTCTGCCTTCATTGCCAAAAGCGGGCCACTAATGTTGCTCTTTTCGGTGTTTATATTTGGTTTTCATCAACGAAGCTCGTTTCGAAAGTCAAGAACATGTATGTTTCAAAGTCAGATCCGCCTCATACATGACTATATGTTGGCATCACCTGACTATATGTTTGCGTCCATTCCTAATCGCTTCAGATACAAAAAGGGCATTATAGCAGTGTGTGTGTGTGTGTGTGTGTGTGTGTGTGTGTGTGTGTGTGTGTGTGTGTGTGTGTGTGTGTGTGTGTGTGTGTGTGTGTGTGTGTGTGTGTGTGTGTGTGTGTGTGTGTGTGTGTGTGTGTGTGTGTGTGTGTGTGTGTGTGTGTGTGTGTGTGTGTGTGTGTGTGTGTGTGTGTGTGTGTGTGTGTGTGTGTGTGTGTGTGTGTGTGTGTGTGTGTGTGTGTGTGTGTGTGTGTGTGTGTGTGTGTGTGTGTGTGTGTGTGTGTGTGTGTGTGTGTGTGTGTGTGTGTGTGTGTGTGTGTGTGTGTGTGTGTGTGTGTGTGTGTGTGTGTGTGTGTGTATGTGTGTGTGTGTGTGTGTAGTAGTAGTGCTCCTGCTTGTATCTACGATCGTAGTACTGAGCATGAAATATACACAGCACTGATGCGTCACCAGCGCTACTTGGTCGTTAGAAAAACCCGCAATCGCTACAATACAAACTTCTGCCTCTGATCCGATGTGGAATGATGGAGATGCCACACTGCAATGTCAATACACAGTTATAATGAAAACCATGAGATTGACTCGGATTGTTAAAAACTGCCCACAATCCCCGAATATGCCCCGGACATATCCATTCACCCGTGACTTGTAGTGTGCACATGATTGATATATTCACTGCATTTGCTCAGCTGCGGTCCGGCGACAACTATGGACTAATTATTTCATATTAACTCCCGTGTGCACGCACTCTTGCCGTTATCGGACGTATATTGACCGCTGATTGTTAGCCGTAGTCTCGGCGACGTCTTCTAGTATAGCGGATGTGGTTTGTAAACGTCGAACAACAATAAATAACTGCGCAGAACATTGTATGACATTATTCCAGTTATTGTGAGTCTAAGCTGACCGTATCACCTTTTGGACGTGATTTAATGGTCCTACGTATAGATATAAAACGCCTACACCTCATTGTGTTTAATTTAAGCAGGTCAATATCCAGTTCTCGATCCGCCTATGTTTTGTGCTGATCTGTATACGCTCAAGAAACGCATAACTCGTCCACGGCATGTTCAAAGATTGTGTTTGTTCCTGTTATTATTTAATATAAAATTATTTAAGACTGTAATAAACATTTTGACGGTACACTGCCTGTCAGGTTGTGCTAAGTTGTGTTAGTAAACTCGTGACGCCCACTAGAGCTAGCTCTAGTAAACATTACATCGAATTTCAATACGGGTTTCAATATCACTGAAGTGGGCGAAATTGTCCGCAATACATTTTGATGTTGAAGCAGGTTCCATATTAAAAAATTCAACACAGCAGACTGATTTCCTTATATGAATTACTGTTTTGACTAATTACGTATAGAGATACGTACGAAGTTGCTTTAATGCGACCATTTCATTGTCCGTTCCATCGTCAAGTCCTGTAGCATATCCTTGCACAAATCAGCACAAATGTACGCAAGTTCATTGAGTCAGCTGTATCATTTATCATTTGCTGACTTAACAGTTCTCGGTCATTGGAAAGAGGCACTATTAGAGAAGAATCCCAGGCACCCACCCGCGCGATATCGGGTGTTCATTCTTTGAATTCATTCTAAGTCAACTTAATATTGCGTGAGCGAAACTTTCACATCGTGAATATTGTTTCGGGTTTATAAATGTACTTTCGAAATATACAGTGTAATGTTAAGAACATGTTGATAAACGTGACACTGACAAGCTCGGCTTAAAGGTATCATCAGCAGCCGGGTGTTTACCTTGAGCCGGAATGTGTTTGAGGTGTTTGACGATGAAAAACAAATTTCGCAATCAGAGAACACTGTTATTGTTGTACGATGTTTATTGTTTGTAACTGACAAGGTTTTGTTATTGTAACTGACGATGTGAATCTACAGCCACAGTATCATTGAATCCTCTGGCTCGTGCTTAGCCGTCAACGAAACTAGCATTAATCGAAAAACGAAAATCCAGGGATCGATTGTGTACATATTGTTAAGAGTTGTGTTTTATCGTTCCGCTAATAACACCTGTCTGTTCCGAATAAATCTAACCCAGAGAAATGGCGAGAAATGTTGTCATTGAACGAGGGCCTTTCGGTCTCGCGAGACGGTGTCTATGCAGCACGCCTACACATGCAGCCATGGACGTGCTCATGTGAGACCGTTTATCAGGCTGATTGAGACAGACGCCGAAAGGTCATGGAGCGTTGTTCCACGGTCTTGCCTTCGGTCGTGTATGCAGACTATGTATCTGCGATATATCAGTGAATATATATTAACCTATCTGTCAACATTTATTAACCTATCTGTCAACATTCAAGTCATACGGATTCTACCATATCTTCCTTCATTGGGAACAAATCGTATTTCTTGCCTCCGTAGCATAATATAACATCGAAATCCCACATTATTTTGAATCAAAGCTTCAAGTTGAACTCCGGTCAGACAATCGTCCAGGAGATAAATAAAAACACATGATTTTTTGGTATAAAAACACAAAACTTGGCGCATAGCCAGAACACATCAATGCAAATATATTTATAGCCCAGTGTCTTTCTTAATTTGATCTGGACGGCCATATTTTAAATGATTGCCACATTGTTTTTTAATACAGGACCGTCATTTGTGGTGCAATTTATGCATTTTCGGAGGTACCGATTTTAAATACTATATCGTTGACCTTGTCTGATATTCATATCCGCCATTTTCAAAGATGGCGGCCGTCATGACTAATGTAGTTATATATTAGTGCTGGTGCAAAAACACACTAATATGGATAGGAATATGGATAGTGATTTCAGTATAATCAAATAGCTTGCATTTGCCTTTCGTTGATCTGTTTATTCATACCCTAAAATACATCACTCAGAACTGCTAAATTTACGTCAATTTATGTCCAAATTACTTGGCATTTCGACATTCACACTCGCAATTTGAAAGATGGTGGCATCAAAACTAATGCCATAAGACCTATGCCACGTAGAGACGTATTACTGATGTAAAGATATAGGTATGTGGACAGTTATTTATGTGTAATAAAATATATTCCATTTGACCTTCGTCGACCTTCATATCCGATATTTTACAAAACAGTGGCCGCAAAACGATTTATTACTGTAACTTTAAAGCTGCATCACTAACGGCTTCTATGCTTATGTTAATAGCTGCACCACTAACGGCTTCTATGCTTATGTTAATAGCTGCACCACTAACGGCTTCTATGCTTATGTTAATAGCTGCACCACTAACGGCTTCTATGCTTATGTTAATAGCTGCACCACTAACGGCTACTGTCTTTGTATTAAAATATAGTTTTCATGTCCGAAATTTATATCTTCAACTTGTAATGATGGCGGACATATACAAACCAATGTTGTCATACCGTGAGAACTACATCAATAAAGTCATGTTGATAATGATATATAATATAATATAATATATATATATATATATATACATATCATATCATATAATATAATATAATATACATATAATAATATATATATATATATATATATATATATATATATAATAAATATATAAATACATAATATATGTTTTGAATATATATATATATATATATATATATATATATATATATATATATATATATATATATATATATATATATATATATATGTATGTATATATTATATATGTATGTATGTATGTATGTATATATTATGTATATATTATATATATATATTATATATATATATATATATATATATATATATATATATATATATATATATATGTATATATATGTATATATATATATATATATATATATATATATATATATATATATATATATATATATATATATATATATATATATATATAATATATATATATATATATATATATATATACATATATATACATATATATATATATATATATATATATATATATATAATATATATATACTTACATATATATACATATATAATACATATATACATACATACATACATACATACATATTATATATATATATATATATATATATATATATATATATCAAAACATGTACATTCGAGTTTGGCGAAATTTCTAGCTGACATATTTAAAGATGGCGACCATAAAATGCAAGAGAAATTGCGCATTATCCTCTATGAGTGCACCATGTGGCAAGTTGTTATCATAAAACACACAATCCAAACACTTAATTTTTATCAGAATACCGACCGTGGTTTGAATCGCCACCTCAACCTGCGTCACGTCCGGCGTTACTACGAACTGTACAATGAAATAAACGGTTAACTAACAATATACATGTAAATATACTAGACTTTAAACGAATATGTGGAATAAAGTAATTTAAATAATAAATTGTACAAAATGACATAAAATAATAGAGTCGTAAAAATGTGATTGGATTAAAATCGCAAGATGACAAATTAAACATATAGTCATGGCATTAAATAAGGCAAATTAATAGTACTAAATATGGATTGTTGTTAAGACGATGGACATAAGGTAACAGGCATAAACGTGTATGCAAGAAAAGAACACCGCTGATATAAGTTTTATTCTACAGTATATTTACGTATATCAGCGGAAAGAGGAAAGGGGCGAGAGAGAAGAGGTGTTTATAGGCGGGACACGTATTTATAGACGGGAGAGGTGTTTATAGGCGATACAGGTGTTTATAGACGGGAGAGGTGTTTATAGGCGGGAGAGGTGTTTATAGACGGGAAAGGTGTTTATAGGCGGGACACGTGTTTATAGACCGGAGAGGTGTTTATAGGCGGGAGAGGTGTTTATAGGCGGGAGAGGTGTTTATAGACGGGAGAGGTGTTTATAGACGGGAGAGGTGTTTATAGGCGGGAGAGGTGTTTATAGACGGGAGAGGTGTTTATAGACGGGAGAGGTGTTTATAGGCGGGACACGTGTTTATAGACGGGAGAGGTGTTTATAGACGGGAGAGGTGTTTATAGACGGGAGAGGTGTTTATAGACGGGAGAGGTGTTTATAGACGGGAGAGGTGTTTATAGACGGGAGAGGTGTTTATAGACGGGAGAGGTGTTTATAGACGGGAGAGGTGTTTATAGGCGGGACACGTGTTTATAGACGGGAGAGGTGTTTATAGACGGGAGAGGTGTTTATAGACGGAACACGTGTTTATAGACGGAACACGTGTTTATAGACGGGAGAGGTGTTTATAGGCTGGACACGTGTTTGTAGACGGGAGAGGTGTTTATAGACGGGAGAGGTGTTTATAGGCGGAAGAGGTGTTTATAGACGGGAGAGGTGTTTATAGGCGGGACACGTGTTTATAGATGGGATAGGTGTTTATAGACGGGAGAGGTGTTTATAGACGGAACACGTGTTTATAGACGGGAGAGGTGTTTATAGGCGTGACACGTGTTTATAGACGGGAGAGGTGTTTGTAGACGGGAGAGGTGTTTATAGACGGGAGAGGTGTTTATAGGCGGGAGAGGTGTTTATAGACGGGAGAGGTGTTTATAGGCGGGACACGTGTTTATAGATGGGAGGTGTTTATAGACGGGAGAGGTGTTTATAGACGGGAGAGTGTTTATAGACGGGAGAGGTGTTTATAGGCGGGAGAGGTGTTTATAGACGGGAGAGGTGTTTATATGCGGGACACGTGTTTATAGACGGCAGAGGTGTTTATAGACGGGAGAGGTGTTTATAGACGGGAGAGGTGTTTATAGAGCGGGAGAGGTGTTTATAGACGGGAGAGGTGTTTATAGACGGGAGAGGTGTTTATAGACGGGAGAGGTGTTTATAGACGGCAGAGGTGTTTATAGACGGGAGAGGTGTTTATAGACGGGAGAGGTGTTTATAGACGGGAGAGGTTTTTATAGGAGGGAGACGTGTTTATAGGCGGGAGAGGTGTTTATAGACGGGAGAGGTTTTTATAGGAGGGAGACGTGTTTATAGGCGGGAGAGGTGTATATAGTCGGTGTTTATAGACGGGAGAGGTGTTTATAGGCGGGAGAGGTGTTCATAGGAGTGAGAGGTAGCGCCGAAGCGTTGATCATGGGGCTGTTGTCATACAAAGGGTCGTGATGTGGATAAGAGAAAAGTCAGCGGTCGTGATTAAACCAGCCACAATACGAGATGACGGATGATCACAGCGTATCGCCACACGGAGACCTTACGGAAGGAAGGGAACCGATCTCAAGGAAGACAGACGACACGACTACCAGAGGGAACTAGACAGACCCTGGAAGGGCACCATCTGACAGAGTATGGCGCCACACAGGCAGAACCGGAAACAGATCATGAGGCCTTCGTCCAACCACCGGGCACAACGGCTGCCAAATGGTGATGATGTTGGTAGTGTTGGTGATGATGATGATGATGATAATGATGGTGATAATGATAACGAGCATCATGTATTAAAAAGGATTCTGCTGACGTTGTTGGGCAAACGTATTGTCATAATGACATGCGCTTCCATACGAGTACGATCAAAGAAATGGTTAAATGTTTCCGTAAAGACAAATATTGTATTCATATAAGTGAAAATGACATTGAAAGAGTCTCGCGAGCAGAGGTTCTCGGTGTAACTCAACCAACTGACTTAAGTTGGAAAGTTGTTTCAAAAAGCAAGAAAGAGAGTGTACATGACTTATCAGTAAAAACGTGCTTGTATCAACCAAAATGATTAGATTAGAATATATGCATCTGTGATTAGATGAATATATATGCATGCATGGCATGCGAACTTACGTAAAATGTATCGAACAAAATAGAGATGATTCAAAAACGGTTTCTCAAAATTGTATGTGAATATCCTGCAGATGGCAAACCTTCCAAAATTGCACCATAGACCGAGATAAATTGTGTAGAGCATATATTGTCTTGTCTTGTCTTGTCTTGTCTTGTCTTGTCTTGTCTTGTCTTGTCTTGTCTTGTCTTGTCTTGTCTTGTCTTGTCTTGTCTTGTCTTGTCTTGTCTTGTCTTGTCTTGTCTTGTCTTGTCTTGTCTTGTCTTGTCTTATCTTGTCTTTCTTTCTTTCTTTCTTTCTTTTTTCTTTCTTTCTTTCTTTTTTAAACCTTTCCCGTCCCGTCCGTCCCTCCCGTCCCTCCCTCCCGTCCCGTCCCGTCCCGTCCCCCCCCGGTCCCTCCCTCCCTCCCTCCTCCCCCCCCGTCCCTCCCTCCCGTGTCCCCGCCCCGCCCCGTCCCGTCCCGTCCCGTCCCGTCCCGTCCCGTCCCGTCCCGTCCCGTCCCGTCCCGTCCCGTCCCGTCCCGTCCCGTCCCGTCCCGTCCCGTCCCGTCCCGTCCCGTCCCTCCCTATCCTACGACCTAAAATATATATGCTGTACCACCATACAACAAGACCGTACTACAAACACGACTAGTCTTTGTACGCGTCGATACGGAGCCAAACAAACGGTCAAGACCCGTTTCAACGAATGAACTCAACATTTAAGCCTATGCGTATATCTTCTATACTATCGGCGACACCGCAACTGACTAGAATTGGCATCGTTTATACTTCCCGACGGTAGCGCTTTCAACCACAAAAGGAAACAGCTAAAATACGCCCCTGGTTGATTCAATGGCGAATGGAAGAATTCTTCGTCTGGTAACAATACGTGAAAAATGACCAGTACGCTTGTATTCACGGCGGCGTCTAGCGTAATTAAGTCACTTGACTACGCGGCGAAGCAATAGCCGCAAATGGTACATGCTATTTTTCATTTACATAAAAGGTCAAAGCCATTAGACAGTCTAAACTGGCCGAATCCCCGTAGTCTGTTTACGGTCGTTACTAAAAGCAGACATACAGACGAATATGGTGATTAAAATAAGAGGCAACGCATAAAAAGATATTAAAATAACAATCTCTCTAATTGGCTTTGTCAATGTCCAGCAAAATGTGGGTTTTGGAAAAACGCAGTTGAAACCTTTCGGGTGACGTCATATATATATATATATATATATAAAATTTAATAATATATATAATTATTATTATTATAATATATAATATAAAATATATCAATAATTAATATAAAAAATAATATATATATAATATATTATATACATATATTTATATAAAATATATATATATAAATATATATTATATATATATATATATAAATTTATATATGTATATATATATATATATATATAATAATATTATTATATATATATATATAAAACAAATTTATATTTTAATATATATATATAATATAATATACATATATTATATACATATATATATATAATTATATATATATTAATAAAATTTTATTTTTTATTTATTAAAATTTTTTAATTTAGCGAAAACGTACAATATATGAATAAAAACTTTAATTATTATAATTATAATTATTATTTATTATTATTATTATTATTATTATTATTATTATTATTATTATTATTATTATTATTATTATTATTATTATGAACGCCTCATGACGAAAAATTACAAAAGACAAGACAAGACAAGACAAGACAAGACAAGACAAGACAAGACAAGACAAGACAAGACAAGACAAGACAAGAAAGAAAGAAAGAAAGAAAGAAAGAAAGAAAGAAAGAAAGAAAGAAAGAAAGACAAGAAAAAAAACAAAAGGGAAAAGGGAAAAGGGAAAAGGGAAAAGGGAAAAGGGAAAGAAAAGAAAAAAAGAAAGAAAAAAAAGAAAGAAAAAAAAAAAAAAAAAAAAAAGAAAACAAAAAACGGAAAACGAAAAAAAAGAAAGAAAGAAAGAAAGAAAGAAAGAAAGAAAGAAAGAAAGAAAGAAAGAAAGAAAGAAAGAAAGAAAGAAAGAAAGAAAGACAAGAAAGAAAGAAAGAAAGAAAGAAAGAAAGAAAGAAAGAAAGAAAGAAAGAAAGAAAGAAAGAAAGAAAGAAAGAAAGAAAGAAAGAAAGACAGAAAGAAAGAAAGAAAGAAAGAAAGAAAGAAAGAAAGAAAGAAAGAAAGAAAGAAAGAAAGAAAGAAAGAAAAGGGAAAAGGGAAAAGGGAAAAGGGCAAGACAAGACAAGACAAGACAAGACAAGACAAGACAAGACAAGAAAGGACGACGACAATACGAAAAAACGACGATATATAAATACGCCGATGTTTGCTCGGCAACATGCAAGTGCTGCACCTCCCTCAACACCCACACACAAAGGATATCGGTCGGTGCTTTCCTTCAAAGCAATGCATGTTTGAGAGAGCAATGTCTGCTAACATTTCAATTACTTTCATTCCGTTGGCAGCGTTTGTTCTTTAAAAATAATCAAAACAAGTGTAGTGGACTAAAAGGAATTTTACCGAAAACATATACGCAACATTATCCTACCCACTGACAAATACCAGACATACGGTCTTTTTTAATCTTTAACGAGCGTAGGCGTAACCGCCTGTGCAGTTGAACGACAGGTCCATATTTCTATGTTATATCTACGCAATGGATGCTGCATTAAATACATATCATACTAAGAAATGAGAAACAATTTAATTATTTGTTATACCTTACACGCAACGTTTAACAAGATTTAATAATATTTAACAAGATTGCCACCTAGAGATTCAACTCTAGATGGCAGATGGACTAGGAAGCCATTTGGCTTATCGAGAGTCCAACCTATCTATCTAAGTATACCCCGCCCTTCTTAGGTATATGTCGATTTTATTTTTAAATATATTAACACTACTAGCACCTACACAATCAGCTGATAATCTGTTCCATTCGTTTATTGTTCTTTGTGAAAATGAAAATTTTCTAATATCTAGTCTACACTGCTTCTTTGCTAATGTAACTCCATGTCCTCTAGTTTTTTTCCTTGACTGTGAAAAAATATTCCTGTCAATATTTTCATATCCATTCAATATTTTAAACACCTCAATCTGATCTCCTCTCAATCTTCTGGTTTCAGTGTTGTTAAACCAATTTTTTTGACGCATTTCATAACTAATATTCCTGAGTTTTGGTATCATTTTGGTTTTCCCCCTTTGTATTTTCTCTTCAAAATCCTTCTTTTTCAATATTCTAAGTGAGGCCTAACTATTGTTTTATACAGCGGTTTTTTAGTTCTTTTTTTTTGTACACTATATTTCGCCTAATTAATCCAAGAATTTGGGTTTTCCCCTTTGCTGCGCAATTAAATGCCTAACCTTTTCCCTAATAGTTAATAAGTCCCCTTTAAGGGATTTTGTACAGTATCACCCTTTATTTGGCATCTTCATTCCCATTTCCCGTGTGAAGGCACTTACACTTTCCAAAATTAAACAGCATTTGCCACTTCTCAGACCATTCTATCAACTTATTAAGATCATCTTGTAAATGTGTCTATCTGCATCACTTTTAATTTTCCCAAACACTTTTGTGTCGTCCGAAATTCAACACCTTGTTGTTATGTCATCATCCAAATCATTGATATATATTAAAAATAAAATAGGTCCCCGTACGATCCCTGCGGTACTCCACTCAAAAACCCCTTTCCAGTTTGAAACCTCCCCATCAACTACACTCTTTGTCTTCTATCAATAAGCCATTTTCTATAGTTGATCATTCCATTTCCTATGCCATGGGCCTTTAGTTTAAGTAGTAGTCATTTGTGGCACTTTGTCAAAGGCTTTTTTTAAAAACTAAATAGATTATATCTACTGGTGATCCCTCATCTAGCCACTTTGTGACATCTTCCAAAAAAAATAACATATTTGTTAAGATGACCTCGCTTTTAAAAACCCATGTTGGAGGGTTTATCAATTTTTTTTTAACAAGAAAATCAACCAGGTGATCTTTAATTAGTCTTTTAATATTTGCAAATCACCCATGTTAAACTCACTGGTCTATAGTTCTCTGACTTGTTTCTTAACCTTTTTTTAAAAATGGTATAAGTTTGCTTGTCCTCTAATGACAAATTGAACACTGTTGGGGGGTTTATTTGTTCACAATTTCCAATAGTAATTTTGGGGGGAATCCCATCCACCCAGGTGATTTATATCCTTCTATCTCTTATTTTCAAACTACCATTGTTGGGGTTACAATTAGTTGTCCAAATAGTCAAACTCTCTCCCTTCGAACTTAGTCTCAAGTACTGGTAATATACTAATATCTTCCCTGGTAAACACCGAACTAAAGTACTCATTTAGGTTTTCTGCCATTAAGAATCCCCCTGTTATTATGTTTCCATCACTATCTTCTAGAGGACCGACCTTATCCTGAACTTTCTGTTTACTTCGAACATACGCATAAAAACTCTTGCTTCATGTTTTATATTAAAAGCTATTTTTTTTTCGTAGCTTCTCTTTTAATTTCTAATTTCAGCTGTAGCTTGATTAAGTGCTTCTTTATAAAGCTATGTCTTCTTCACTTCCGGGATGTCTATATGTCTTCCACATTTTGTTGTCGATTTTTTTAATGGCTTCCTTCGATAAGTGTTTCTTCTTTGACCGTTTCCCCTGTTTTTTTTAAGGGACAAATTTGTCAACGACGCAGTCAATTTCACTCTTTAAAATATTCCGCATTCTGTTTGTCTTTTTCTTCAGTGTGTTATTCCAGTCTATCTTTGCTAAATATTCCCCCATGTCCTTATATCTTCCTTTGTGAAAAATTTTTCCCGTCCTTATTTTTCTATTCCGTTCTCCCCTTTTCTTTGATGATAAAATGTATCTGGTTGTGATCACTACACCCCAGTGGCTCACATATCTTGACATTATCAACAAATTCCTTCTGTGAGCTCAATACTATGTCTAACACGTTCTCGCCCCTGGTTGCTTCTAACACATGTTGAGAAAGGAAACTATCTTGTACTAAATTTAAAAACTTTTGATCCTCTCTCCCGGTACTCTATAGAGATGTCCACTGTATATGCCCATGGTTAAAATCCCCCATAATAATACAGTCCGTTTACTCACTTCTTTGATAGCGTTATGTATCTTATGTTTGGCTGGTTCGTAATCGTTAATTAATGCTGTGTAGACAGTGTTTCCCTGTCTTGTTAGTTAAACGATATTCTTGTATATCTTATCTTACATAGATAACCAAAAACATATTAGAAAATAAAGTCAAAAAAGAAGTAGTGTACTCACTCCGGTGCCATTATATCCGTAATTACGTTCTTCCGTATCTAGGCGCGAAACACAATTTAAACACGTGACCGGCATATTTTACTGACGCTAGTGAAGTTACGGAATTAGCAGTACCAAGAAGGCAAACATATAGAGAGGTCTCCACCGAAAGTTTGTAAGTTCAGTTACGTGTAAATTTGTATGGATCATATTTCTGCCAGACATGCAGGGTAGAGAAAACCACGATCACGGTACAATTATAGAAGGAATAAAGGAATTCTCCACCGAGCTATACGACAGCAAACAGAGTACTAGCATAAATACAGACGTGAAAATGTACCCGAGATAATACCATGAGAGGTGGAAGCATCGCTAAAGGAATGGGACAGCATCTTGCAGCGACCATATAAACATAAACTCATGTTAACAGCAGGAGAAGATAATATATTCTTCTGCTTTTATGTTTAGTGTCGTCGAGATGATATTATCATCTCGACGACAACACTTGCTAAGTTGTACAGCAAATGTTTATTAGAACGACGAATGCTCACAGCTTAGAATAGCGCGAAGACGGCTGTAGTCTTCAGGGAGGGAAATGAGAAAGACACTAAGAACTACACATGTTATAAGACGTCTATAAAGTGCCCAAGGAAATAGTAATGACAAGTTTAGAAAAGACACAAGACGAAAACCAACCACGGAAGGAAGCAGGAATCAACGACAGACCACATCGACATATGAACGTGACGAGAGGAGTACGACAGGGAGTCGTCATATCACCCGAGGTGTTTACGGCAACAGTCGAACGCATTCCGAAGACTGACCTGGGAAACCAGAGACTTGAGGATAGTCGGAGAATACACTCATATGCGCTACTACAAAACATGCATTGCAAAAGCCAGCTGATCAACGTGAAACTCATGTGCTGAAGATGAACAAGTCGAAGAGAAAAGACATTGATGGAAACCGCCACTCGAACATATGTGATAACAAGACTCAGACACCGAACGAGACAGCGAAATAAAACAAAAATAAGACAAGGAAATTCTAAGGAGAAGAACCACGACCGGCTTGAGACCATTCGCTAAGCACCGCGATATCTTCAAGGGAAACTTTGGAAACTGCTAGAAGAGACAAGTCTACAACTCATGCATACCTCCAGCAATGACATACGGCGCAGAAACATGGGCAGTCATCAACGAGACAGAGAACAAGCTGCAGCCGCACAAACACAAATAAAAAGAAATATGTTATACATGACACACAGCACAGAAAAACAAACATCTTGGTAAGAGAAAAAAGAAAAGTCACAGTCGAAGGTAGACTTGGGCAGGGCACGTCAGTAGAATGCAAAACAATATATATCGCGTATTATTTCCTGGTGACCCCCACGCCGGCAAATGATCTACAGGAAGACAATGGAGAGACGATCTAGACTAGAACTGGAAGGGCACGCACCATCTGGCAGAGGAGAGCACAAGACAGGCAGAAATCCCTTGGAAACAGCCATTTCCCCAACCCAACGGTCATCATCCTAGGCCGACTTCGATAGGCCTACTCGAGTTAATCGCGTAACCCTAACATGGTATCCGGTTTACGCTGCGCACGCAGTACCACGAGAGTAATCCAACTGAACAGTGATGGTCGTGATCACGGAGATAAACCGCCTATGTAAATAAATAAAATAATATAATCAGTTGTTCAGTGTGTAAATTGTGACGTTCACCTTATTGGACTTAAATTTTGACAATTTTTTCAGCCAGACAGAAATAATTATGTTGGAAGTCACTGTAGTCATTCACCATGACAACACTGAGCATACCAGATAAGCTAATATCCACTAACAGGTAGTCAGTTGTCACTTCAGACCAAGGTGGACCCAGCTACAATTAGCAACAACAGGCCTGTTTTGCAGTGGCCTGCCTGTCTTTTGATCTTGGCTTCCATGCCCCTTGTCCTGTTCTAACCAGCCCTGCTAGATGGCAACTGCTAAGGCCTGCTATTGTGTCAGTGCCTCAGTGGTGGTGTAAAGTGATAAGAAATATTTGCTTGAAGGAAGGAAGTGGCATCCCAAGCCAGGTAGGATCTTTAATTGCTTTACACTGTTATAGTTTCACAGCTTACCACATTGGGTAATTGAGTATCATGCCAGACATTTCCATTACTCATTAATATATTATACATTAAATAGACACCAGCTAACACTCATCCATTAAGGGAAATATGCAAATTTTGCCCGCACCCGCCCCGCAACTTTATCATTCGGCCCACCCCACCCCACCCCGCATGTTTTGACATATCCTAGTCCGCAGCCCGCTCCGCGGATTCCTGGCCCGCAGCCCAGCCGGCACCGCACTGGCTTGGCCCGCAGCCCGCATTCGCCCTGCAACAAATACAAAATCCAGCCCACGGGGGCTCGCGGGCTCCGGGCCGAAACCCGCCCCAGGGCGTTAATGTCTACCAGCCAACTATGGTGGCATGTGTAACCTCGTGCGTGGAACACACTATAACGTCTGACAAGGAGACTCGTGACGCGCATCAAGGTGCTGACCAAATTGTGGCAAGGAATCAGCCCGTCACGCCGCGCCGCGCCGCGCCGCGCCGCGCCGCGCCGCGCCGCGCGCGTCGCGTCGCGTCGCGTCGCGTCGCGTCGCGTCGCATCGCATCGCGTCGCATCGCTCGCGTCGCGTCTGGATCGCTCGGTGCTCGCGTCGCGTCGCTCGCGTCGCGTCGCGTCGCGTCGCGTCGCGTCGCGTCGCGTCGCGTCGCGTCGCGTCGCATCGCATCGCATCGCATCACATCACATCACATCACATCACATCACATCACATCACATCACATCATCACATCACATC
Organism: Ridgeia piscesae; assembly: GCA_025642075.2. NCBI lineage: Eukaryota > Metazoa > Annelida > Polychaeta > Sabellida > Siboglinidae > Ridgeia > Ridgeia piscesae. The sequence continues at coordinate 27,129 of JAODUO010001052.1, read as the reverse complement.
ACATCACATCACATCACATCACATCACATCACATCACATCACAACACAGACCAATCACTACATCAACATCGCATGCATCTTAACTACTTAGCACATCAGTCAATCCGCACAGCAATGACCACTGCCTGGCTCTGTTAAGCTAACTTGAGCCATTGAGTCAAGTTCTGTCAATCTAACTGAGCCATTGAGCCAAGTCCTGTCAAGCTAACTGATCCATGCCCTGTCAAGCTAACTGAACCACTGAGCCAGGCTCTATCAATCTAACTGAGCCATTGAGTGAAGTCCTGTCAAGCTAACTGAGTCACGCTCTGTAAATCAAACTGAGTCACTGAATCAAGTCGATCCGGCTAAATGAGCCACTGGGCCAGACTCTGACAAACACTGAAACACTGAGCAAAACGCTGTAAAATTAGCAAAGCCACTGAGCAAGACTCTGTTAAAATAACTGAATCATTGATTCAAACTATAAAAACAACCGCGCCACCGTTTCATAGCTCTGCAAACCCGGAATAGACGTCTGAGGTGTTCCTTGTGACACGACACTGTCGTCATCAAATATCACAGCGCGACTTCTCCACTGCAAGAAATCCTGCCGTCAGACAGTGTCGACTTTTACCACCAAAACCCGACAAACTCGACGGGTACAGACCGCACTTTGCACGGCACGGAGCCGCGTAAAGCAAACATGGCGTCACATTGGCCTGTAAATCGGTACAAACTGACGCAAATAGCGACCGCAAGACCCTCGGAGTAGCCTCGGAGAAAGCCGCAACACTTGGCAAGGGGCTGCGCGTGGGTTGGCGGCGGTGACAAGGCCGGACGACGGGACAGCAGCTCTCTTACGCCTTGCACGGCGGCTGATCGATCACAGTCGCTTACACACCTGACCATGAGCACTGAGACAAGTGGCGGTCGTACCTGGACGCTCGTCGCGCCTGGCGCATTGTCAACAAGTACGACAGCCTTGAAACCGTACACACGCTGACTGACGTCGAACGGACTCGGCGGCGCACTGCGCTGCAGTGTGCAGAGAGAGAGTGATTAGGCCGCGCGCGTGGGAGTACGCACATCTATTCGTGATCATCTAGTTATATACAGTGTACCATCGTATTGACCTGCTTAACGCCGTCGCAATGTTGTTTTCTGTCTGGTGTTTAGCGTTGCTGTGAAGTTAATTATAGTCCCAGCAGCATTGTATTTATATTACTTCGTCTTCTTCTGGTTAGAATGCAAACATCGACAGTCGGCGGTGGGTCCACTGTTGCGGGGAACATGTAATGACACAAGTTTTATTAGCACCTCATCTGAGCTGTTTGTGTATCACATTATACAAAAAAACATTAATTAATCCATTAAAACATCATAGAATGTCAATACACGTGTTACCGTATGAATGTACTGTATTCTACCTGGTCGTGTTTGCTGGCAGTTTTGTACGCCCCACAGTATGAAGGAGTTACGGTTTCTATTTGTTTGGGTTACTGGTAACGGGTATACATTTCCTTGTCTAATATGATGGTTTAATTAAGTTAATGTGCCGACTTTATACTTATCAAACTTGTTTGACAAAGGCTGTTCCATCTTACGTTTAACGTATCCAGGTTAACACACCTGGGTATCTCAGCGTAGCCCAATCCAAGACAAATACATTTGAATGCCCTTTTCTGTATAGCTTCGATATTATCAGATAAAATGCATGCCCTGTATGGCATACTAACTTACGCCAATATTTAATATTGGCGTAAGTTAGTATGCCATACAGGGCATGCATACTGTAAAACCGGTCTCACAACACTGACATAAACAGTGACCAGATTTTTTCTGTGTGATCCCTGCACGCGTTAACTGATATAACATTTACAATCGTTTACCAGCCTTTTAAACAATATTTCCCAAGACTTGTTTATTCCATGTCAGATCCTGAGAAATGGTCACACCTAACAGTTGGCAAAGGACACTTGTGCTATATCCCTCCCATCAATCTTTATATTCGGGGTAGTGCTTCTGAAATTGCTATCTTGTGCAAAACTATTAATCACTTCTTTTGACTTTTCTGAAATTAATGTTCATGTCATTCCATTCTGTCCGTCTAGCAGCAACATCAACCGACTCTTGTATAAGAGAGACATCCTTTATGTCGCATATTTCAGTTAATGTACTGTCATCAACATACTTATATACAATGGAACAGTAAACAAGGAAACATTTAGGTCCAGACAATGTTCCTTGCGGTACTCCTCCATTGGGATGACCAGAATAGGAATAGACATTTCCTATTTTTACTCGTTGTCCAATAGAAATGTTGCCATCCATCTTGCAATATGTGAGGGCAAACCATACATATGTAGCTTTTTGTTTTAGTAATAAATGATGATTAATAAGATCAAACGCTTTGCTAAAATCTTACATTCTAACAAAAAAGCATAAGAATCCAATTTATCGGTCTCCTTATACCATAAATGAACCATTTCGACAAGAACATCTGTTGTGGAGGTTCCGCTAACACCTCCAAATTGCTTAGCATAAAGTTCACCGTCAATTACTTCATCCACCCATTTCATTACTATTGATTTACTTTAAAGTAGTAAATACGCTTATCACATACTGATCCGGCAGTTCTTCGTTAACTGTGAACACCTTGTGATTCGTATTTAACCGAGGTAAATGGTCACTTACAGATACAAAGAACTCGTTCATTGTACTGGCCAGTAAGCCACAATTACCATCCGTTGTTTTGTTAGCTAGACCTTGCATGCATGAGTTGTCATTTGTTTTAAGTCCCATTTTGTGTTTTTTTGTAAGTGGGACCCCGATTCATGCTTTGCTGCAATTTGTGTTTGGTAAAAATTATACTTATGTTTCGAAGCGACTCGGTTAACCTTTAGTTCGCACTATTTTTGCTTGGTTCAAGTCACCATTCTTGTGAGCGCGCTGACGTTTATGTACTAAGTCTCTGGACCAGTCTGTGACCCATGGTTTTACAGTCGTATGCCTCATAATATTCTTAGTAGGGAAGCATATTTCCATCAGGTTGCAACTAACCGCTTGTAGTATAAATACCGACCTACACATGACTCAAGACTAAATATGGGTTCAAGTTTAATGGCTGATCAAGCCTAATCGAATGTGGCTTTTTCATTTTGCTCCATACACCTTACGGTTAAACGTATCATGCATCCAGTGTCGACTGACCGTTTCGATTTTGGATTAGGCAAAACCATGTTACGGTCCGATGACTCCAGTTCGGAAATAGGTGTCGGTGTAAGAAGTGATAACAGCATTTAACACTATAGCGTAGATATATTATTTTAGCCGTGCTTTCTGTGATGTCTTATTTATATCGTCTTCTCTGTCGTGGGCTCTCTACGACTCGTTTTCTACTACGCCTTCTCTGTGTCGTGTGTTACAACCGGTTAAGTATATACTTCTCTGTGTCGTGTGTTACAACCGGTTAAGTATATACTTCTCTGTGTCGTGTGTTACAACCGGTTAAGTATATACTTCTCTGTGTCGTGTGTTAAAAAAAACCGGTTAAGTATATACTTCTCTGTGTCGTGTGTTACAACCGGTTAAGTATATACTTCTCTGTGTCGTGTGTTACAACCGGTTAAGTATATACTTCTCTGTGTCGTGTGTTACAACCGGTTAAGTATATACTTCTCTGTGTCGTGTGTTACAACCGGTTAAGTATATACTTCTCTGTGTCGTGTGTTACAACCGGTTAAGTATATACTTCTCTGTGTCGTGTGTTACAACCGGTTAAGTATATACTTCTCTGTGTCGTGTGTTACAACCGGTTAAGTATATACTTCTCTGTGTCGTGTGTTACAACCGGTTAAGTATATACTTCTCTGTGTCGTGTGTTACAACCGGTTAAGTATATACTTCTCTGTGTCGTGTGTTACAACCGGTTAAGTATATACTTCTCTGTGTCGTGTGTTACAACCGGTTAAGTATATACTTCTATGTGTCGTGTGTTACAACCGGTTAAGTATATACTTCTCTGTGTCGTGTGTTACAACCGGTTAAGTATATACTTCTCTGTGTCGTGTGTTACAACCGGTTAAGTATATACTTCTCTGTGTCGGGTGTTACAACCGGTTAAGTATATACTTCTCTGTGTCGGGTGTTACAACCGGTTAAGTATATACTTCTCTGTGTCGGGTGTTACAACCGGTTAAGTATATACTTCTCTGTGTCGTGTGTTACAACCGGTTAAGTATATACCGACCGGTAAAGTAATAAAAACAACTAAGTCGATTACGTACGTACTTACATCATCATAACCAACTTAAGTGTTTTGTATAACATTGCCCGTATATTGTTACATTGCCGGTTGTAACAGTCGTGTTCTACACCACAGTCACTACATGTCGAGTTCTATTTGTGTTTTCTCTCCCCTCTCCTTTCCCCCTTCCTCCCTTCCTCCGTTCCTCCCTCCCTTCCTCCCTTCCTCCCTTCCTCCCTTCCTCCTCCCTTCCTCCCTTCCTCCCTTCCTCCCTTCCTCCCTTCCTCCCTTCCTCCCTTCCTCCCTTCCTCCCTTCCTCCTTTCCTCCTTCCATCTTCCTCCCTCCCTCTCTTCGTCCCTTCGTCCCTTCGTCCCTTCGTCCCTTCGTTCCTTCCTCCCTTCCTCCCTTTCCTCCCTTCCTCCCTTCCTCCCTTCCTCCCTTCCTCCCTTCCTCCCTTCCTCCCTTCCTCCCTTCCTCCCTCCCTCCCACCCCCTTCTTCCCTCCTTTCCTCCCTCCCTTCCTCCCTCCCTACCTTCCTCTCACCGGTCGTCCCTAGCTCGATCGCTCCCCCTCCCTCTTTATTTCTCCCTCCCTTCCCCTTCCTTCCGCAACTTCTCTCGCAAGACGACTATTGTCAAAACTAGGCTTCACATTTAGTTGTTGAAGTACATATCTAATCAAGCGAAACACTCATCTCATCTCAGTCATCTCACTCATCTCATCTCACTCATCTCACTCATCTCATCTCACTCATCTCATCTCACTCATCTCACTCATCTCATCTCACTCATCTCACTCATCTCATCTCATCTCACTCATCTCATCTCATCTCATCTCATCTCATCTCACTCATCTCACTCATCTCATAACCTATCAACGGAGGGAATGCGAACTCATCAGAACACCTTCAATCTACGGGCCTGATGTGTAATGTTTGTCTATAGGAATAACCTGTTTCCGATTAATCAACCTATATACCTACTTTCTAATAATGTTTCTCGACGAATGCTGCCTTAAACTATTTGTTTCCGCGAATTTAATCATAACTCTACTGTAGTGTCTTATGTCGGCCCTTGGTACATGATACCCTATACACAGGCAGTATACAGTTGATGACGTTATTCCGTCATGTCTGGATAAGATGCTATTGTGTGAAACAGTCCGCGCCCTGAGAACTTCCTCCATACAAGATGTCTGAGGTGAGAGAGTAGGCGACTAATGACCGCAGCTTCCGACTTCTTCGTCAGGCTGTGTTTCATCTAATAACGGCTAAAAAGATCTCTTATTTATCAGTGCCGCTTCATGCGTGTGACGTAAGCAGTTCCTCGAATGTACGTTCGAGGTTTGTTTTTTATCTTCCCAAAAACAGCTGTTTACGATCACGGTGAGCTACTGCAGCTGTTGATGCTGCTGCTGCAGTTGATGCTGCTGCTGCTGCAGCTGTTGATGCTGCTGCTGCAGTTGATGCTGTTGCTGCTGCTGCAGCTGTTGATGTCATTCTACTGCTACTGCAAATGATATAATGTTAGTGTCACACACAACTGTGAGTCGCGTAGCCAAAATATACGATTGTATTAGTTGTGTGTATTAGTTGTATTGTGTGTATTAGTCGTATACACATTGATATGTGTGATACATATGATAACGACACATATTTGTGTGTGCATGCGAAGGTGCGTGTGCACGTGTGTGTTTGCCTATTGTGCGTGCGTGCGTGCGTCTATGTGGACACATGTTTTCTATTGAATAGGTCTCCCGGGCGTGTAGGGCAAAGCACCTTGGGTAATCCTCAGCGTGGAGCTACTACGGTGTTTAAGAATTTACGTTTGTGCACATTATTGGGTAGTAGCTAATTGGAAGATATAATCATTCAGACTATTTACTTGAAGTATGATAACTAAGGATGCGGTTGTCGGTAGAGCGGTGGTAGAGCGCCGGACTGTCAATCGAGGGGACGGTGGTTCAATCCCACCTACCGCCGTTTCGAAACTTAGGCAATTTCGTTCACCCCATATTTGCCTGTGTTTTTCGGAAGAGACACTAGAAGCCGGTGGTCCCTTCTATCTGGTGTCTATGCCAGGGGAAGTAAAAGATCCCACACTGGGGGTAAATGTGTAACCTGTAGTGGACTCACAAATCTCGTTGGACTTTAAACACCCTGCATAGATTGCCCAGTCCAGTATCTGACAGAAGAGAAGAACGTTGAGTTCTCGTTGCGGCGTCAGATGACACACGGCCGTCCATCCCGCTCACCCGCGCGCTGGGTGCCAATTTCTTTATTGTCCCTATTACTCGAGGAGTCGGCCAATCTTAGCCTGGAAGTCAGGATTGGTTCGGGTGTTTATTTGCGATGATGTCACATCGGCAAATCTTTCGTGTCAACATCTGTGTTCTGTGATATTTATCATTTATCATCATATGCCTCGTGTGTGTGTGATGTGTGTGTGTGTGTGTGTGTGTGTGCGTGCGTGCGTGCGTGCGTGCGTGCGTGCGTGCGTGGTGCGTTTGTGTGTGTGTGTGTGTGTGTGTGTGGTGTGAGAGCGTGAGTGTGTGAGTGAGTGCGTGCGTGTGTGTATATGTGCGCGTGAAATTAACGCGTGCATGTTCTGGAGAATACGAAAAAATTCCCATACAGTACGTTCGCAAGCTCAGCGCATACTCAACACCCGGACTATATTAATGGTATCCGGAAATTGAATGTCATTCTGTTTACAATGTTGGAGAGCGAAGGTCGCCGCGTTAGTGTCAGCGCTCCTTCTATAAATTCGCACTAATCAGTTGTCGTAGGTGGTAAAATCAGCCACGCGTTATACCATTAACAAGTGTGACGCGGTCCTCGCACAGTCGGATGTTGTCAGTTATACTACGATACATCTACTCCCACAACAGCTCCACAATAC
>JAODUO010001052.1:0-15000 GCA_025642075.2 Ridgeia piscesae | reverse complement strand
TACTTCCGTCGCTTTGGTGATGTCATAAAGGTGGGTGCCATTTTTGGTCACGTGGTGCGCTTTGTATAAAGTGCTTCCTACATGTCGAAACCTGACATATTTGAAATATTTAGGGTAGACATATGCGATATTTATTCAGTGCTGTAACAAGTACTTCGGAAAAATAACTACGTAAAAGCCTCCCAAAAAACTACCTAAGTACAAGAAAAAGTACCTCCAAAAACTACTTAAGTAGTGTGAAAAATGATATACATATATATATATATATATATATATATATATATATATATATATATATATATATATATATATATATATATATATGTATATATATATATTATATATAACATATATAATATTTTACATACATCGTATATACATACATCATTATTTTAATATATATATTATATTGTTACCATCATCATGTCGTGTGTATGTATTATGTATGTATGTATGTATGTATGTATGTATGTATGTATGTATGTATGTATGTATGTATGTATGTATGTATGTATGTATGTATGTATGTATGTATGTATGTATGTTTGTATGTAGTATGTATGTATGTATGTATATTTTATTTTTATATATATATATATATATATATATATAAAATATATATTTTATATATATATATATATATATATATATATATGTGATCTTATGCCACCATTTCGCCACTTCACTTGTACTGTTTACTGTTTGGTAAACATAATTATCTTATAACTTATCTTATAAATTATCTTATAATTATCTTGGTGGTGATGGTGGTGGTGATAGATCGCCCAGCAACCAAAATGGCGCCGTTGTAAACAACCACTAAAAGCGCGCGAAACCCAAATCCCCCAATACAACTCAAACAAAAGCGTATTTCCAACAATTTTATACGACCAGAACAAACGTGAACTACAATAAATTAATCACAAATATAGCACATACAATCCCAAACTAAAAACATACGCAAATTAGAATAAAGCAACTTGCAAATTTTGGCAAAATTACACCAGCCAGTCATCAAAATGGCGGCGCCGATGTAAACAACCACCGCCGATGTGGTAAACAACCACCGCCGATGTAAACAACCACCGCCGATGTGGTAAACAACCACCGCCGATGTGGTAAACAACCACCGCCGATGTGGTAACCAACCACCGCCGATGTGGTAACCAACCACCGCCGATGTGGTAAACAACCACCGCCAATGTGGTAAACAACCACCGCCGATGTGGTAAACAACCACCGCCGATGTGGTAAACAACCACCGCCGATGTGGTAACCAACCACCGCCGATGTGGTAACCAACCACCGCCGATGTGGTAACCAACCACCGCCGATGTGGTAAACAACCACCGCCGATGTGGTAAACAACCACCGCCGATGTGGTAAACAACCACCGCCGATGTGGTAAACAACCACCGCCGACGTGGTAAACAACCACCGCCGACGTGGTAAACAACCACCGCCGATGTGGTAAACAACCACCGCCGATGTGGTAAACAACCACCGCCGATGTGGTAAACAACCACCGCCGATGTGGTAAACAACCACCGCCGATGTGGTAAACAACCACCGCCGATGTGGTAACCAACCACCGCCGATGTGGTAAACAACCACCGCCGATGTGGTAACCAACCACCGCCGATGTGGTAACCAACCACCGCCGATGTGGTAAACAACCACCGCCGATGTGGTAAACAACCACCGCCGATGTGGTAAACAACCACCGCCGACGTGGTAACCAACCACCGCCGACGTGGTAAACAACCACCGCCGATGTGGTAAACAACCACCGCCGATGTGGTAAACAACCACCGCCGATGTGGTAACCAACCACCGCCGATGTGGTAAACAACCACCGCCGATGTGGTAAACAACCACCGCCGATGTGGTAAACAACCACCGCCGATGTGGTAAACAACCACCGCGCGAAACCCAAACTCCCCAACACAACTAAAATAAAAGCGTATTTCCTCACAATTTAATGTGGCCAGAACAAACACAAACTACATTAAAGTAGTTATTAATATCTGCAGTTACGCAAATCACACGAAAAGTAAGGATATCACGTTACTCAACAGCTCAGATCCATTCCTTTGATAGGCTGCCAGTACCAAATAGAGAAATTAAATCAATTTATTAACACTTAAAAACAATAACCTTTCCTACTAACAGGCCCTTCGTCAGACGCCTTACTCCCAGTGACGCCTGGGGCCCAATTTGGGTGAAGACCTACATTTTCCTTTTGCACTGCACTAGCGTCTTGACACTCATACACGTAATATATTAAGCAACAGATAATAGTTCAGCAGTACTGCAGCCTATATAATTTGGACCCACAATTATCGATTACTGATAGCCATTGGCCACCATTCTCTTTTCATCCAACAGTACACAACAATGTTCCAAGGATAAAAAAAGATATATCATAGTTACCTTATGGCTCATAGTTAGATTGAATACAGATACAACAACTAGCAGGCTACATACCCCTGCTTAGTCACAAAGGGAAAGCAAACACTCCTCATCAGCGGTGATGTGGAGCAAAACCCTGGACCCCGCCAGCGAGCCCAAACCAGCCCAAACATACCGAAGCCACCCCCAAAAAGGAAACTAAAATTCTCATGTGGAATATGTGAACGAGCAGTCACGTGGAGCAGAACAAAACCATCAGTCACTTGCGACGACTGCAATATCTGGTATCACAAGTCATGCCTAGGCATGTCATCGCAAATTGTCCAGGGACTCAAGCCCGACACCGCATGGCAATGCGACAGGTGTGGCATACCACATTTCATGGATTCCACTCTGTTTTACCACCCAGAGGTGCCACTAGCTAATAGATACAGCGTTTTATCCGAGTCCGACCAACTCCACGACGAACCTGGCAGCCCTCTCCACACCTCGTCACCCAAAGCTGCACAAAACTTACCCAAAGATACAAAGAACACGTTAAGAATACTGGTAGTCAATACCCGATCCATATTCAAAAAACGCAACACCCTGGCACTCACCACAGAATCTATCTCCCCAGACATTATTATTGCAACAGAAACCCAGGTCACGGGTACAACGACAAACCCAGAATTTCTCCCACCTGGCTATGACACAATATCTGGAACAGACAGAGATGAGAACATGAGTGATGGTCACGGCGGAACACTTCTCGCACTTAAAGACGAGATAGTTGCAGAAGACATACCTGTAGCAAACGAAAACCATATAGGAAGTGAAATATCAGCATGCAAAATTAACATGCCTCGCAACCAACCTCCACAAATCATAGTCGGTGTCTACCGTCCCCCTAACAGAGATGTAGCCATGGCCACATATGTAAGAGAGACCATTGCAACCCTTACGCAATCATACCCCACAGGTACTTTCTGGATATGTGATGACTTAACTGATTCCACCAAGCCCACCCGCTACAAAGTGAGATATCCCAAATCCCTAAACGACCTTTTCCTGAACATGAAAGTGGACCTAGGCCTAGAACAAATAGTACACGTAAACACCCGAGAGAAAAACTGTCTGGACCTAGTTTTCACAAATCGACCATCGCTTGCAAATCGAACAGAGGATGCAGTCGGAGTGAGTGAGCATGCCGCAATCCTCTTTGAAATCACAGCCACCATCACACGTGCTAAACCTATCAAGAGGAAGGTGTTCCTCTGGTCAAAATCAAACTTGACAGAAACAAAGGCAGAAGCCACCAGACTAACATCATCAGTCCTACACACATTTTCAACTGATTCTCCTGTGGAAGAGATATGGCAGTCACACAAAACCGGCCTAAAGTCCCTAGTGAATAAACATGTCCCAAGCAAGATGAGTTCAACGAGACACCCTGCGTAAACACAAACATCAAACGACTAGCAAAACAAAAACAGCGGGCGTATAAGCAAGCAAAACAAACCCAGAAATGGGAATGGTACCGCAGTCTGAAAAGCGAACTCCAGCGGTCTTGCAGACAAGCACACGACCAATGTGTAAACAACTTAATCACCGATGCAGAATCCAGTGCTAAGAACAAACTTTCGACCTATGTCAAATCAAAACGCAAAGATAAGGTTGGAGTATACCCTCTGGAGAAAGATGGCCAGACATACAGTGACAGTAAACCCCAAGGTGATATTTTAAATGATCAATTCTCATCAGTATTTACAACAGAACCTCTACCCAGATTAGGACTCAGCCCATATCCAACAATACCAGACATCAATATCACTGTCAACGGAGTTTACAAACTCCTAGGTGGACTAAACCCACATAAAGCAACAGGACCTGACGAAATCCCCACCAGAATATTGAAAGAAGCAGCAGCCGAGCTGTCCCCTGCTGTAACTCTCCTATTCCAGGCCTCCCTTCAACAAAACACCCCATCTGACTGGCTCAAGGCAAACATAGTACCGGCTTTCAAGAAAGGTGACAGAAGTAAAGCAGAAAACTACCGACCCATCTCCCTAACCTCAGTTTTGTGCAAACTCCTAGAACATATAATCCACTCCCACATCATGACACATTTTGCTACTCACAATATACTTTCAGACACCCAGCATGGTTTCAGAAAACACAGATCAACAGAAACACAACTAATAGGAACAATTCATGACCTCGCAAAGACACCCGAGGAGGGAGGCCAAATGGACTGCATCCTCCTCGACTTCAGTAAAGCTTTTGATAAAATACCCCACATAAGACTACTACACAAATTAAAATATTACGGAGTTTGTGGAAACACCCTAAACCCGCACCCAAACAGTCCTTGTAAATGGCAAAACATCCAGAGAGACCCAGGTCCTGTCAGGCGTCCCGCAGGGCACTGTGTTGGGGCCGCTGCTGTTTCTGGCATACTTCAATGATATGCCAGACTGCGTAACATCACAAATCAAACTATTTGCAGATGACAGTTTGTTGTATGCCAGAATCAGCGGCGAGGAAGACGCAGTGCGCCTGCAGCCGCAGGAGGACCTCAACAGGCTCACGGAGTGGGAAGTGACCTGGTTAATGAACTTCCATCCAGCTAAATGTGAAACACTAAGGATTACAAATACAATTAAACCCATCAACCATGACCACTATATCCATAACCACAAATTGTTTCTATCAGTATATCCCTAAATCGAAGCACGAGAAAGCTAGACAAAGGGCAACCAATCAGGGAGAACGCCTACACAACCGCAAAACACTTAGGCATAAACATTAATAGCAAACTGTCCTGGATCCACCATGAAGATGCAATCACAAAGAAAGCAAATAGCATCCTCGCATTTCTTAGACGCAACACCAGCAACTGCCCAAGACCAGTCAAACCATACTGCTACCAAACCTATGTCAGACCTACACTAGAATATGTCTCCACTGTCTGGGACCCAACCACCAAACAAAATATAAACAAACTCGAAATGGTGCAGAGGCGCGCAGCTAGATACGTACAGAGTGACTGGCGGCGCCACAGTAGCCTGACTGAAATGATGCAAAAATTGAAATGGCAGTCCTTAAAACACCGCAGACACACAGCTAGACTCACTGTGATGTCGAAAATCCAACACGGCTTAGTTGACATCCCTCTCAGCAAATACACCCAGCCAGCGCGCACCCATTGTACCACAGAACATCTAGCCGCTGGGCGTAGAGGGCACCCCTTACAACTCATGGTTCAACGCTCCCGGCTACAAGCCTATAAGCATTCTTTCTTCATAAGCACAATAGAACCCTGGAACAAACTCACAGTCCAAACAATAAATGCTCCCTCCATAGAGGCTTTCAAGCAGTGCCTTGAGCGTGACAGCACTGCACATGGCTGTGACTAACGTATCGTGACTGCCGTTTTTAACATGCACTTGCCAAAATTATATATATATATATATATATATATATATATATATATATATATATATATATATATATATATATATATATATATATATATATATATTATGCCTGTGCTAGCGGCATGGTGGATGTGTTGACTACAAGAATTGCTTTTTACGGAGGTTCCCTAGATCAACTGTCTGTTTTCAGTCACGTGTTCTCTCTTGAACAAGAGCCAGTAATATACATTTTAGGAACTCTCAAGAGAAATAGAACAAAGCTAGGTTTTTGACGCGCCATTCGATTACCGATAGCGTATTATTTCGACAACTACTCGAGCAATTATCGCGGGGAATCTTTATTAACATTATAATTAAATCATTGGATGCCCCTTTCAAAGGTAGTGATATACGACATTTGATTGCACACCCCTATCCAGATGTAAAGGTATCTCCTCCTGGGCTCCCGGCGTACGGCGCTTGAATCTGACCAACGTATTTGTCCGTGTGAAATGTCGCACAGCTCACGTGAACTGTCAACATGTATACTGCAATAATAAATATGCCGAAGAAGACAAACGAAAAGTGAACACATCACGTGATCCCATTTGTTTTATTTACAAATGGTATAACTATTTTTCTAACATACAAACGTCCTCATGACGCGTTTCAATCATTCATCACCGCCATCATTTCTCACAATGAAGCACTTATGCTCTGCACCAAAGTGTTTTGTTCTCTTGTGAAGACTACCACGTTAACGCCAGGCCTTTGTACACAGCGGCGCCGCAAGGGTATTAATAGTGGGTGAGCTGAGCCGAATCTTCGGTACCAGTCTGTTGTCTGACGAATAATGCCGGAAGTGTTCTCGGCATTCTTCTCAATTTTAAGCTGACCAAACTCTTCCAACCTCACCTCCGTTGAGACTTAGCAAAATATTCATTAGGTGTATGCCTTTAGCATGCCTCCAACTGCATTCCCTTGTCAAAACAATGTTGTCTAATTTTATCTCTGACTCACCTGCAGCCCTGCACCCATGACACAGCACAACCTGTAGTGAATGGTAGGTTCAAATTTCATGATAAAAAGTATCAAATAAATCAATACCGACATTACAAGCAATGCTACATTTATCCTTAAAGAGATATAACCAGTAAACACGCATTACTGACGTCACTGGAACGTCGTCACCTCCACACTGCGGACTAATGAGGTACTACAATAACTAATCCAACAGAGGGCGCCCTGACGCAACTCTTTTGCGTATTCTTGACGTGTGTAAAATGCGGCACGGTTTTGCGGAACATTTTGCGGAACGCTTGTTTAAATCATCCTACAATGAGCTGTTGAACTCGCATGACTCCGAAGCCTCACACATTGCTAAATATGGATACAGTCTGACATTTCAGTCAATGTTAAGGTATACTATGTACATTAATGTACATTTACATTCGATGGAACGTCGACTGGTGGCCCGACGACAGGTCTTAGGTGATTACCTCCAAACAGCCCAAACTTGGGCTAACGCAGGAGTTGATCTTCTCTAGAATTTGTGAGTCCACTACAGGTTACACATTTACCCCCTGTGTGGGATCTTTTACTTCCCCTGGCATAGACACCAGACAGAAGGGACCACCGGCTTTTAGTGTCTCTTCCGAAAGACACAGGCAAATGTGGGGTGAAGAAATTGCCTAAGTTTCGAAACGGCGGTAGGTGGGATTGAACCACCGTCCCCTCGATTGACAGTCCGGCGCTCTACCGCGCGACCACCGCTCCCCACCAGCCAGGTGTGCTGGCTCGATGCAGGAAAGGATGTTTAAAATCATCTACAGCTCGCCGTATGCATCACACGAGACTGCTACGTCTTCACACATAGTTAAATATTGATATCGTATAACATGTCCGTCAATATGAGAGCATAATGTCTACATTAATGTACATTTATAGTCGATGAAACGTCGCGGGACGTTCGATTGAATTCAGTGCCAAGATGGTGTTGTTTTGGCTGTTCTGTCTATTGACCACACATACGGCATGCTGTTATGTATATTGACCACACATACGGCATGCCCAGTTGCCCACACACAAGCTATCGCTGGCTATGCGCCTGCACGGTCAATGGCTAATTGAGGATGATTTAAACAAGCGTTCAGCAAAACATACAAACAAATCCACGTTAGTCGCTAGAGACGCTGATACGCAACTAGGGTCTAGTGGCGTAATGGCGTCTCTAGCGACTAACGTGGATTTGTGGAACCCCATTATAGCACGTCGACGTAGGATGAACACATACAAGTTACGTAATACGTACATCTGTCAATGAAGTGACAACAACATATATGCGTTGTTGTGAATAGGAATGTTACATGACGCAAAAAAGGCGTGAGTTTCCCCCATTTCTGCCGCCATAACACTTGGATTTTAATATTTGTAATTAATTTAAAAGAGAATCGTAACAACATTGTAGTTACTATAGACTATAGCGGGAAAAAAGCGGTGGGTACACGGTGTGCAAACTGGACTCGGTTCTCGAGTGATTTGAAGACAAATGTGTATTGAGATAACAGCCCGTCACGTTTGCTCTCTCACATCAATTTTTCAGTTTCTGGTTTCTATTTCATATCAAACATAGTTTGTTGCTTTTTGAAAGTACTATTCCATGTTTTATTTTAAGTGTTGTCAAATGTTATTATCAAATATGGGTATTGCTAAATAATTTATAGAGTTATTCAGCTGTAGTAACCTAACACAAATAAGGTAACACCCTTTGCGCCTCAATCCTGGGAGGTTACATACAGCGGCCTAACCAGATAAATAAGTTTGGCCAACATGTGCAATTTGAGCAGCAGCATTCGACAACTTGATATTTTAGATAACACGTATTTCAAAAGTTTCTCTGTTGTTTTATTACATCTGGATCTTTGCCATTCCCTACATCGCTGGCATGGTCATTACAAAACGGACACATAATGCTCCAGAACGCTAGAACGCGAGATTTCTCGGTTGTCGCACGATCTAACATGTCATACTATGCATTTTACTATAGCTTTTCTAAGTGTCTTGCAAATGAAGTTAAGATTTGAATTTGACCTACAATTTTCGATGCCGTATATGACTCTTCGTCTACCCAGAATTAGCAAGCTTAGTAATATCTAAGAATACGTCTGCTGTATTGAACGTGGAAACATGGCAACTGCGGGAAAATGGGATATGTTTGATCATTTGAGGGTAGTGTGTGGTTGGTACATTCGGCATGTCTTGAAAATGGATGTACTGATTAACAACTTATCAAATCAAAATTTCGTTAAATATGTGCAGCTTTTGCCATTTTGCTATTGTTCACTTAAATGCCGTGGCTGCTTAAATTCGTGCAACTGCTGATGATTGCACTGAAAGACAGAAGACACCCGAGGCGCCCATGCTGCCCCACGATCGTTGTTGTCATACGTTGTTGTCATAAGACAATTACGACTGTTGCTGTCATACGACAGTTACGACCGTTGCTGTCATAAGACAGTTACGACCGTTGTTGTCATAAAACACTTACGACCGTTGTTGTCAAAAGACGATTACGACCGTTGTTGTCATACGACAGTTACGACCGTTGTTGTCATAAGACAGTTACGACCGTTGTTGTCATACGTTGTTGTCATAAGACAGTTACGACCGTTGTTGTCATACGACAGTTACGACCGTTGTTGTCATAAGACAGTTACGACCGTTGCTGTCATACGACAGTTACGATCGTTGTTGTCATACGTTGTTGTCATAAGACAGTTACGACCGTTGCTGTCATACGACAGTTACGACAGTTGTTGTCATGAGAAAATAACGACCGTTGTTTTAATAAGACAGTTACGACCGTTGTTGTCATAAGACAGTTACGACAGTTGTTGTCATGAGAAAATAACGACCGTTGTTTTAATAAGACAGTTACGACCCTTGTTGTCATAAGACAGTTACGACCGTTGTTGTTATGAAACACTTACGATCGTTGTTGTCAAAAGACGATTACGACCGTTGTTGTCATAAGACAGTTACGACCCTTGTTGTCATGAGAAAATTACGAACGTTGTTATAATAAGACAGTTACGACCGTTGTTGTCATAAGACAGTTACGACAGTTGTTGTCATGAGAAAATAACGACCGTTGTTTTAATAAGACAGTTACGACCCTTGTTGTCATAAGACAGTTACGACCGTTGTTGTCATACGACAGTTACAACCGTTGTTGTCATACGACAGTTACGACCGTTGTTGTTATGAAACACTTACGATCGTTGTTGTCAAAAGACGATTACGACCGTTGTTGTCATAAGACAGTTACGACCCTTGTTGTCATGAGAAAATTACGAACGTTGTTATAATAAGACAGTTACGACCGTTGTTGTCATAAGACAGTTACGACAGTTGTTGTCATGAGAACATTACGACCGTTGTTTTAATAAGACAGTTACGACCGTTGTTGTCATTAGACAGTTACGACAGTTGTGTCATGAGAAAATTACAACCGTTATTGTCATTAGACAGTTACAACCGTTGTTGTCATGAGAAGATTGCGACCGTTGTTGTCATAAGACAGTCACGACCGTTGTTGTCATGAGAAGATTGCGACCGTTGTTGTCATAAGACAGTTACGACCGTTGTTGTCATGAGCATATTACGACCATTGTTGTCATAAGACAGTTACGACTGTTTGTGTCATCAGAAATTTATGACCGTTGTTGTCATAAGTTATTAACAAATCTTTTCGACGAAACTAGTGTTTCGTAGGTTGATCAGTGACGTCCGATATAAATGTTCTATTTGCGCAGATCTCCCCGGAATGAAACTATAAATAGTATATAACCATTAGCCACCCACCAACATTACGTGGAAATTATTCTTGCATAATACATACATGTATACCCACGTGTAACTCACATTCTTATTGTTATTTAAAGGCCGATATAGAGCCACACCTTACTGTAGCCCCCGCGAACCAGTGTTCACTGTTCTATGTAAGTGAAATCGTGAAATTGACAATCGGCGACTCCTGCGTCACGCCTAAATGCAGCGTCAGATTTCGACCTGACGAGGTCAAAGGACCACTCAATCCGTGCACTGTATTTTCTTCACTCCGCCTATAAATACGTTTTACACTTTGGAATCCATAAGGCAACAACTTTGTCTGCTTAATACCTACTCAGTATCTTGAAGTATTTTAATTTTCCGAAGTAACGTTTGCAATAATTGCAAACCGTCATTTGTCTATGCTAATGACACTAGTGCAGACGTACGATAATTACCTAAAGCGATGAAAGACGTAGTCTTTAATCGCTTTTTGCCCAACTTAATACCATAGCAGTGTGTGTTTATTACAGAGAAAACGTTGATCACGCAACAACCAGTCTGCAAGTACTTAAATGACAAATAGCAGAGACACAAACCGTCACAGCTACTCAAGGCTAAACAAGACAGCGGTTCCCGTGCATAGTTGTACGAAGTATATGTTTGGTGTGTTTAAATGTTTAGGATGTGTACATGCCTATGTCGGGATGAATAATGATGCCTTATTGAATGGTCTGTAATCGTGTCGTCGAGGTGACATAGTACTGCATCAGTTATTACTAGTGGTAAGACCTGCCCACGGACACGTCACTGTGGACCTTCAGGCATCGTCTTTCATCAGAACCTGTCTTGACGGCGACAACGTCGACGTCATGGTTATGAGACTGCATGATTACTTGGCTGCTGTATTGCTGTAATGTCTCGCAAAAGGCGGACGTTTTCAGGCAACAACCGGGTGTCTTCCTTGGTGTCTCAGCAGCCTAGGGATCGAGAAACCCACAAAGGAAACTTCACCCACGTTAAGTGTTCTTTTCCACGCGAGTCTCATCGCTAAGTGCATTTAACACGATAAACACGGCAACGTCGATGTCTGTGGTGGCTCGGGCATGTTTTACAAACCGTCGATTGAATTATGTATTGCTGCAAGAGAGGAATGTTGGACAGACCTGGTGCGCCGCAGCCGGTGACGGAGCCTTGCTTGGGTACTCGTGGCTCGTGGTTCCACTCCTCCAGGCGGCCACACTTGCCTCCCGTCGGGTGAGTGGGAAGAGAGTCAAGCAGGCGGCGTGTTTTGCAAGACAACTGAGTGTGTCAGAGAATATGCATGCGTGCGTTGGTGGTTATGCGATCGAGCGAGTAAATGAGTGAATGAGTGGACGAGTTAATGAGCGAATGAGTGAAAGAAAGAGTGAGCGAATGAGTGAATGAGTTAGTTGGCACGTGTGCACGTCTAATGCATTATCTACACAAGTAATATACTTGTGTAGATACTCTTTCTTTCACTCATTCGCTCATTAACTCATCCACTCATTCACTCATTAACTCGCTCGGTCGCTTGACCACCAACGCACGCATGCACATTCTCTCACACACTCAGTTGTCTTGCAAAACACGCCGCCTGCTTGGTTGGTTGGACTGAATTTAAAAATGGTGTAGCAAAAACAATATTTGAAGTTCGTCAATATACGTGTGTGTGTGTGTGTGTGTGTGTGTGTGTGTGTGTGTGTGTGTGTGTGTGCGTGTGTGGTGCGTGCGTGTGCGTGCGTGCGTGCGGTGTGTGCGCGTGCGCGTGCGCGTGCGCGTGCGCGTGCGTGCGCGTGTCAACAATGACAATAGGTACACTGTATAGTGACTCTCTATAATGGGGAAAGCGCAAGGTAATCACCTCCGCCCTAAAACCCCATCATGTACATAGAGAAGTTACGTTGCCAATCTCACTTGAAACAGAGTGAAACACATGGATCAAATATAAAAGTAACTAATGGCCATTATAATATAATATAATATAATATAATATAATATAATATAATATAATATAATATAATATAATATAATATAATATAATATAATATAATATAATATAATATAATGTAATGTAATGTAATGTAATACAATACAATACAATACAATACAATACAATACAATACAATACAATACAATACAATACAATACAATACAATACAATACAATACAATACAATACAATACAATACAATACAATACAATACAATACAATACAATACAATACAATACAATACAATACAATACAATACAATATAATATAATATAATATAATACAATATAAACATAGCAAACCGACCTGACTATCAAAAATCCCAATAACAGATTATACTTCGGAATAGGGAGTAGGAGGGTGGGAAAAACACAATGTTGCAACTGTAATAGCATAGAAAAGGCTACCTTCCCCAGCAGTGCTCGAATGAAAAAGAGGCTGAAACTTGTAGTCGGACACGCTAGTCACGTGGTCAGGTCGGGTTACCCTATAGTATGAAAATAGGTTGCAGCATCGCCCACATAAATTACATTTCAACTTTGTTCAAATGGTGGTTTTATGTGGGACGATCCTACATACTAAGGAGAACAGGAATCGTGGCTTGTTTGCTGAATAACACAAGGCGATTATATTTTTGTATAAGAGCTTTATATATAAAGCCGAAGTTATTAGCTTTGCATATAATATGCAGAAAAACATTACAATAATCATATACTGATCCTAATAAATAACAATAAAAACTAAGAAGAGCAAAGGTGGGGGAACCAACCACATCCGGCCATTCTGTAATCAACGATTTCTCCCCCCACTTCCCACCACCTATCGGATAAATTAATCTCAGATGTGTTCACATGGTAAAGGTATTAACACATAAAATCGTAAAATTTAGTATTAATTTTAGTTTTTATTATTAATACTTACCATGTGAACACATCAACTTATCCGACAGCCTCCTCTAGTATATATATATATATATATATATATATATATATATATATATATATATATATATATATATATATATTATTTATGTGCGTGCTGTGTGTGTGTGTGTGTGTGTGTGTGTGTGTGTGTGTGTGTGTGTGTGTGTGTGTGTGTGTGTGTGTGTGTGTGTGTGTGTGTGTGTGTGTGTGTGTGTGTGTGTGTGGGTGTGTGGGTGTGTGGGTGTGTGGGTGTGTGGGTGTGTGGGTGTTACAAATGGCAGTAACTGCTTGTGTCTATGCGTCTAAAAGTCAGAATCGTTGCAGTCGAAACTGTCAGTCTGACAGTGCAATACGGCATCTGTCTGCGTGGGTCACTGCGTGGGTCACAGCGTGGGTCACTGCGTGGGTCACTGCGTGGGTCACTGCGTGGGTCACTGTGTGGGTCACTGCGTGGGTCACTGCGTGGGTCACTGCGTGGGTCACTGCGTGGGTCACTGCGTGGGTCACTGTGTGGGTCACTGCGTTACCGGTTCTTAGCTAATTGCTAACGAGAACTACCGCTTGGATTTCTGAATAAACGGGAAAATAAAATGTAACATTCATTATGTGTCACAACACCCACATCATGTGTCAAAATGTAGCGCACTGTCTGAACGATTAATAGCATTGGAAAGGCGTTAATTTATTTCAAAACAACATACAACGAATGACATCCGTGATTAATGGCACGACCATAGAATGTTAATTACATTGAATAAGGCAAACAGCGTACCTCCATGTGTACCTCCATGTGTACCTCCATGTGTATCTCCATGTGTACCTCCATGTGTACCTCCATCTATACTTCCATATGTACCTCCATCTGTACCTCCATGTGTACCTCCATGTGTACCTCCATCTGTACCTCCATCTGTACCTCCATCTGTACCTCCATCTGTACCTCCATCTCTACCTCCATCTCTACCTCCATCTCTACCTCCATCTCTACCTCCATCTCTACCTCCATCTCTACCTCCATCTCTACCTCCATCTCTACCTCCATCTGTACCTCCATCTGTACCTCCATCTGTACCTCCATGTGTACCTTCATGTGTACCTCCATCTGTACCTCCATCTGTACCTCCATGTGTACCTCCATCTGTACCTCCATCTGTACCTCCATGTGTACCTCCATGTGTACCTCCATGTGTACCTCCATCTGTACCTCCATCTGTACCTCCATCTGTACCTCCATCTGTACCTCCATCTGTACCTCCATGTGTACCTCCATGTGTACCTCCATCTGTACCTCCATCTGTACCTCCATCTGTACCTCCATCTGTACCTCCATCTGTACCTCCATGTGTACCTCCATGTGTACCTCCATCTGTACCTCCATGTGTACCTCCATGTGTACCTCCATCTGTACCTCCATTTTACCCCCC